>JBCAUA010070801.1:0-11026 GCA_038406235.1 Peronia verruculata
ATCTATCTATCTATCTATCTATCTATCTATCTATCTATCTATCTATCTATCTATCTATCTATCTTTCTATCTATCTACGACCAGTTTCCTCTGATGCATTTTCTAGATATACATAAATATTTTTTTAAAGAAGATTGAAATTCCACCTCTTTCATTTCTTCTTGGGAGAGCACAAGGAAATATGATATGTGTTTTGACGTCTTAGGTATTCAAAAGTGGTGTTCACAGCTTGATGTAATGTTAGTTCTATATAAGTCTTTACACCTCCTGGAGGAGGTTAGCTGGAACGTTTAGTGGGGCTACATTTAATAAAAATTATTATTGTTATTAGCAGTTGTAGAAGTAGTAGTAGTGGTAGTAGTAGTAGTAGAAATAGTATTAGCGGTAGTAGTAGAAGTGGTAGTAGTAGTGGCAAAGGTAGCAGTAGTAGTAGTACTAGTAGTAGTAGTAGTAGTAGCAGTAGTAGTAGTGTTTTTTCCCTCAGAGCACATAAAGATTCCTAGAAAAGTCGGATTGTCTCGGCCTTCCAAACGTTCCTCTACTTTTGATAGGAGCAATTTGTTGTAGGTAGAAGCTTTGAAGCTGGAGCAGCATTAAAGTTAGATACTGCATTAGAAAGCTCGCCATTTTATTGTTTTCACATCATACATGCACAAAGAGGTCGGCGAAATAATTATATATGGTTCCATGTAACTCCTTCAAAGGAAAGTCAGTTGTTTATGCTAGCGTGAAAGACACACTAAATCACACATAATAATCAGCTGAAACATCTGGTTTTCTTTCTTTCTTTTTTTTTTTTTTAAATTTATTCTTTAGCGAAGAGGCAAATACAAGGAATATATATTTCAATTCAAGTAGTGCTATGACTGTTTCAAGAACGGAGTTCTCCAATGGAGGAGAAAGAGAGGGAAACTTGTCTTCCTTATATTGATATAGACGAGCATTATTTCTAGTAACCTTCTACACATACTGCCATTATTGGTGTCTTATGTGTGAAGTACAATCTATAACATAAATTTTCTAAAATATATAAATTCTCGAACTGTTTGTGTGCTCTTCTTAAAATAAGCCTGCATAATTCAGTTGCCACTAATTAACCAGTTTTTATGTTGAAAAGACTCACATAGCCCAGTGTTGCAGCACAAGACAATTAGTCACATTATAGCTCCTAACAAGCTTTCACAAAAAGCAATGCTGTTTCCCTTATTAGTGACATCTCGATATTCGGCGTCTCAAGAGCTTCACGCTCATCTATTGCCCTGAGTTTGTTACTGTCGGTATACAAAGCACTTTTGAATAAAATGTGTTCATTATCTTTTCCTCAGAATTTCTTGGATTTCTGTATGTCTCAATACTTTATTCTTGTTCATTCCCCACAGTGGCAATGATGGTTCAAATCCATCAGAATTTCCATGCATTGTTTTATTTTAATTGTGGTTTTTCATTTGTTTGTTTGTTTGTTTTGCGTATTACATTTCTTACATTTTCATAGTTCACCCCATCCATACCTTAAGTCTGCTCATTAGTACTATTTTCAGTGATCCCTGTTCATACTATCTGAAAGACCGTAATATTCTAGGCTTGGAATTTTTTTAGGTCTATACATAACAATAATTATTTAAGTAAAGTTGACTGTGGATGCGATTTTAATAGGTTGAGAAAGTGGTTGTAAGTTACTGTTAAATGTAGTTGACTGAACAATAAATTTGAGGAACATTTTCATCTCTCTCTCTTTCTCTCTCTCTCTCGCTTTCTCTCGGTCGCTGCGCTCGCTAACACACTGTTTCTATGCTTACGCGCTGTCTCTTTCGAGACGGCTTATCGTATGGGGCGGTCATTTTCGTCACGCCTATACTGACGACGCTGCGCAGACTCCCACAGCGGAAGTGCGACATCTACCTTTATTTAACGTCTTTGTGATATATATATATATATATATAGAATAAAATAATATAATACTTTATGGTAAGTCAGAATTTTGCTAAATTGAAGTCTCTGTGTGCCTTCAGATTAGTAGCGCTATTTGACTCAGATCAGAGGTAATTAGTAGACAAGTGTTATAAAGGCTGACCTAGATCTACTTAGCGCTTGCCACCACATCACCTACAGTGGCCTAAGTTTATGGAACACGCTTTGTCAGAGTGCAGAGATCACAAGTTCTAGCTCCAGTTTTGCTAAGTATACAGTATATAAGTTAGATCTACATATTATTTGATCCCAACTGAAAACACAGGCTATATTTAGCAAACATTCAACAAAAATAGACAATCAATCAAAGCCCTGCTGACCGATTTGTGAGAAATGGCATTTTTACAAAACTACATGATGGTAGTTCGCTCGGTATGACGTCATGTCATGCATGGGCAATAGCCCGGGTGACCTTCTGTCTGTAGTCACACGTGTGGGAGACTAAACATAGATGAGCCCATTGAATGTAATAGGCCTAAAGCTCTTTCCGCCCACACTTGGGTAATGTTTCCAGAAACCTTTGTTTGCAATCCTCAAGGAATTCTTGCTCACATCCGTACATTTGGTTTGTTTTGTAGTGTGCACATACTTAATTCCGGGAAATGACTCTTTCATATAGAATTGATATTTTGGCTTTTTCAAGTAATCAAAAGGAGAGTGCAATTTGTTTCCAAAGATAAAAAAAAAAAAAATTAAAAGATTTGGTGATGTCAGTCTTAGAGATAAATTATGCACACCAAATAAACAGGAATAGCAAAACTCACAAGAGGAAAACATCTTGCAGTTCCTTCATAATGTAAAATCAGAGGCCATAAAATTCCAGTCCTTCTCAAAATGTACTATTTTATTTATATTACAGTTTTCCTTAGATTGAAGATCCTCAACTACACAACGGATTAAGCATTCAATTAAAATTTATTGTGATAAACAAAAACAAACAAATAAACAACAAACAAAAACGAAAAGAAGAAGGAGAAGAAGGAGAAGAATTATAAGGAGAAAAGGGAGGGGAGAGGGAAGGAGGAGAGAAACGAAAAGCCAGTATTTATCAAGTTGACATCATTATTGTAAGACAGATAAATCATGGGGAGACGACAGTGATAGGATCGATACAAGATCACAGACATTCATTTTCCCACCCAGTAAAAGTTCAAGAGTCACATAAAATCAATGAAGGTTTGGCCAGCACGTTAATGCTCATTAACTCTAGGCACGTGCACAAAACAAATATTTCCGACAAGATTTCCCGGTAAAATGTCAGCTTGAATTAAAGCCTTCGGCTTTAACAAAGCATAACAATCATTTTGCTAAACTTCAATTGGACGCTGACATGGATCTTGAAAGATTCAATCCAGGAATCATAATCTACATCTAGATCTAGTCCTTTGAAGTCTTCAGGTTATTATATATATTATATATATTAAAACTGTTTTTAATTTTTTTTTTAAATGTAAAAAAAGTTTTTACATGCGTTTTTACAAGATTTCACCTTTATTCACGTCCCTGCCAAGTTATACATTGTCATAATCCTACACAAAGCAAAGTGCAGCTCGTTCACATGATATTGCTAAAAACAGCATTATATCTCTGCTGAAGTCAGATCTGATCAACATGTTAATAGGACATTGTCTGTTGAATTTCGATCTTCTACCTCTCGATTTGCCTTAAGTCGTGGCCACAGTGCATTTGTGTCTGTAGGTTTCTATTTTTCGTAATCACCAATGACGGGATCCACGAGATAAATCCGCAACTTTTATTAAGTTGTTGGCATCACCAGGAAGATGCCAAATCACATTTCTTGCGGCGACTCCTTGTACCAATTATTTAGCAGAGAGCAAGCTTTGAGCTCAAGATACAATCAGTAATGTTAATGTTATGAGAACCAATACAAAAACCCACTCTACGAACGGGGATTATTGAATCAAAGGCGTTGTGTCGGATGACAAATCAAATATTTGAAAAAACAAACAAACAAACAAACAAACAAACAAAAACAAAACTATATATTGTCTGATGAAAGAAAGGAAAAGAAGGTGTTGAGTGCAAATATAAAAAGAACGCCCAGGAAACTGAACCGAACAAAAGGCGTCAAAGGAACATAAGGGTGGCTTTACAGCAATACCGCTGATAAAACTTTAAACAATTTAAAGTAAAACACCATGTCAGCATTGTAAAAATAAGGGGCCGGAGGAGTTAGGTGCGAACAAAACAATACATATTGAGTTCTCTTTCTTTTAAACCGTAGTTTCCCACTGAACGACTGAACTGAGTGGAAGCCATGCTGTGTGAGTGCCGCGGGTTGCAATTCACCACAATACCCATAGTCAGAGTTCCACGAATCAGGGCATAATTTCTTGTATATCAATTTTCATTTGAATCACACAGCCCGTATGTCGTAAAGACATTGTACTTTAATAACTTTTATGTTAGTAAACAAGATCTATACACTGGAAACACGCATGACACCAAGTATCTGATGAAGGCTTCGAAACCAATGTAAGAACATCAAAGAAATTTTTAATGTAGGTTTCATCCGCCTCATTTCTGAACAATGCATGATTCAGTCGCTGTGGCTTTCGATACGTTCAATAACAGAAAATAGAAATACAGAGCAAACAGAAGTTTTAATGGAGGCTGACAATAGAACATCGTTGAATAATGAGAATTTCTGAAAAGATTTCAGGAAAGAAATTTTTACCTTCCTTAGTTTCACAAAATTGCAGATTGTTCAACTGCCAGTTGTCGCATTGACATTAATCGATCCGAAACTTGAAATTCGACATATAAACATCAATGGGAGAATTTACGGTCTGACCGAAAAAAAAAAAAAAAAGTTAACAACCGTTTCAGATCTTTGAAATTATTCTTTTCAAAGGGATTATTTCCCCCTTGTTTAATTTTTCATGTCTCAGTTGTAAGTGTACAAGTCGTACTAATTCAGTCAATCTGACTGCTGTGACGTCCATGATGCATTGTGCATTGTATGAGAATTGCATTTGTCGAGCTCGGCTGGCTTCATTTGATATAATAATGTTGCCGACGGATAGATCAATACGCTGCATATTCCGATTGACAAATAAAACCTTTGTCCACAGACTGAATCGTCGGCATCCTGAATTATTTTGTACTGGAGGAACTGATCCCGGTATCATTAGAATAAAGGCACGACGAAATAGACGAGAGCGGATGTGAACCGATTGACAAAGAAATTCATTGATCACTGTTTTTGTATAGATGTTTAAAGTTTCTTCCTCCACCTCATTAAATTGGTTGTATTATTGCTTTCTAAATTCTTCCTATTCTCTCACAAACACACATTCTAAAGATATAAGAAATAAGTCAAAGAAAAAAAATAAAAATACAAATAAAAACTTTAAACAATTGCCTTGATGATGAGGCAACACATTTAGGCTTCATTCTGAAACTAGAGTCAGTCTGAATCCAACTGCACATTTGTTCACTGTAAGATGTGTGATTTCTTCCAATTGAGAAAACGCTATTCATACTAGAGAACTGGCTTAGTAAATTATCTTATATGTTACATATACTGACACTTGATTTCAGTTCTTTGTACAGTGTCTAATATTATTACTGGACGTGCGATCGTCTCCATGACGTCTCTTATTTTTTTTGTTAAAGTTCATATAAGTGCATGCAATGAATACAGACAGAGTTGATCACTTTTTCAGCCTATCAAATTGGAAGGTTTGCTTGCTCAGAACTGTACACACAAGTTCTCTCGGATTTCAAACGTTGTACAAGCCATTGTTTGTCTTATCTGATCTCTTTCTCAAGTTCGGACATAAATATTAAGCAAAAATACATGCCGGTAACAACAATTATAGTCCCTCTTTCACAAGATAGCCAATATATTATATTACTGAGGAGGGAAAACCATATCATGCCATCTTGTCTTTTTAAAAATTAAACACCCACAGTTCTTTCACAAGCACAAGAAGAAATTATTCCCCTTTTTCCCCATTAATTCTTTTACTGTCACGACAGGGACATTTCACTGGAGAGAACCACAAGTATAGATAAACCGTTAAAACCAAAGTCTTAATGACAAACACTGATAGTTAAATAATACGCTCTTCCGTAGAAATCAGTTTTGAAAATCTGTACTAGCATCAATAGTATTATGGTGAATAGGTCAATTTATTTTATTTATTTAATTTACTTATTTGTTTTCTTTATCCGAGGATAATTACTGCTGAAACAGGTACAGATCATTGAAATACATATTGTGCAGATTTAAAGAATCTGGTTGTCGGTATTTCCGCTGTACTGGAAGCTTGCAACAACATATATAAACCAAAGGTGCTGTGGATGAATCTTGATGGGATGTTGTGTTCAAGGCAATTGCTAATTCTCGCAGTCTCTGTTTCCTTAGGTAGGTCATACTTTTCTACACATATCAGCTGTAAGACTTAAAGACGTGACGTTAAAAATTTGCCAAACATGATAGAAGAATGAAGTCTGTTCTTACACTGTAAGGGCGCAATATGTTTTATTTTGAAAGATGTGCGCCACTTTTCTTAATGTTACTATGAAAAAAATATTATGTATGTGAGTGTGTGTATGTGTCTTTGTGTATGTGTTGGAGAATAGAGACAGCATGCAAAAACCAAGCGAGTATCTGCAAATCTAGTTTTGAGATATAGACCAAAATAGCAAAATTTGATCCGAAGTCAAAACTGACATACTGTTATAGTGACAATCTACAACCAGTCCTGTAATTTTCATGAGAAAGGACTGCCATTCATTCTAAAGATATTTCTAAGGTATATAATATCTTAAAGAAAAACAAAAACAAATAAACAACACGAATCAATTTGGACGAGTGTTCTTTCATCAATTTCAGAAATATTTTTTCTACAGCAAACTAATCACCCTGACAATTATGAGGTATCGTTCCAAAAACTGGATTCGTGTTGACAATCTGACATTTTGAGATTACATTATATTTGCTTTGTATACACAGAATAGGTTCTCTTATATTTTGGAATTCAAGCATGAAATCAGAACCACTCTTTAAAAAAGTATGTAGACAAACGGTAACAAACTGAATGCAGTAAACGATTCTTCTGGATAAACAGAGACCACGAATCCAATTGACCACGAGGCCTGGTCAGACACAACGCTGTGAGCAGTAGTTGTTATAGATGGTGGCAATGATAAACAAGCACTTCTCCTCTTTTAATCGCCATTTTGTAGAACTCTAGACGTCATTGATCAATAGATGAAATTTTTATAAAGTATATTTTTCTTTCATATTCCGCAGTACCCTATGTATGCCTTACATTTTTTTTTTTATTTTGTCGTCAAAAGCCAGTGGCTTCGTAAGTTTGGCGCTCAAGGTATTATTCATCAATTTTCACAAACTTAGTTCTCAAACATTTTGTGTTGTTGTTTGTTTGTTTACTTAATGTTAGTTACACTTTGACACTATATCAAAAAGCATCACTTGATCGAGATAGCACTTTGTTATTTTCTTACTTCTCTTTGCCAGATCCCGTGAGTGCTGTGACCGTCCGTTCAGCCACTTTTAAGAAAGTGATCGGCTCAAATCCTGGAATGGGAACCTTGGTGGCTGGATGGCCGGAAAGTAGTAAGATGAATTGTGCCCTAGCCTGCATGCAGTTGTATGGCCGCTGCTATGCCTATACTTATGATGAGACAAGCACAATGTGCGCCCTTGGTAAGTGAGTATGTATCTGTAACATATTAAGATGTGGTTGATTGTTTATATTCAGACAACTAGTCGGTGGTGTGGGGGAGGAAAAAGTCATGAACAGACAGATAATATCTTAATACCACAAGACAAGTCTTGTAAATATTATAAACCCCTGATCTTTGTCTATCAATTGTTCTCTCTTTTCTCTCCTCTTTCTTTCTTTCTTTCTTTCTTTCTTTCTTTCTTTCTTTCTTTCTAATTTCCTTCTCCTGCCCCTATCCTTTTATCTTTTTTGCCCCTCTATCAGTCTCTCTCTCCAACTCCCTCCAGCTCTCTTTCTCTCGCATCCTCTTTTTGTTCATGTCAAAACCTTAAACTAAACAACGTTAGATTTTGTTTCGCTTAAATAAATATTCTGATGGGTGAATGAATAACACTAGATGGGATGAGCAGAGAGAAAGATGCCCCATCATTTACCAGATTAATATTAGTGTGGGACAATAAACAAGGCTTCTGAAAAAAAATTCCTGCAAGTTTTTGAATAAAAAAGATATAGAGAGAGTTAATAAACAGAAAATTACGTAAACGATTATTTTGTCTGACCGATTGTTCTTTGTCCCACGAGGAGAAAATATCTGAAAATTCGAAATTCGTCACGAAGCGAGAGGTTGTTGATGAAATATAAGAGTCAATTTCTTGTTTGTCCTCAATAGAACTGGCCTCATACTTACGGAATCTTTTTATTTCTTTTTCTTTTTTTTTTTTTAATTTTATTTTTTATTTTCTATTTTTATTTTTTACTTTTTATTTGTTTTTAATTTTAATTTTGTATTTTTATTTTATTTTCTATTTTTCTTATTTTATTATATTATTTATTTATTTAGTTATTTTTTTTATCTTATTTTTTTTTTTTTTTTCTGTAAAAAGATGAACAAAAACTCGGTCAGTTTAAAATAATCGTTGATAATTGACATGAGTAAAATTTACGCATTACATGTATTATATTATCCCTTTCCCATTATACTGAAGCACCATCTTTGTTATGAGCCCAGCCCCCTCTCTAAGCTTTTCAATCCTAAGAACGGATCATAAGAAATTAGGATTATCTCGAATCTAAATGGCCTCTTGTTTTTGTTGAGAATTTTAGGGGTTTGGAATTGGAAATCTTGCCTGGACAGCGATTCGCTACCTACTCTTCATCGATTTTCAACTGCCAATGGTTCTTTAACGTGCGTAACTTACACACGAGACCTCAGAAATATATTCATACTAATCCTAAAAGGCTAGACGTCGGGTTTCCTTACCCAGAGGAAACCAGCAGATCGTTGATTCACTGAAAAATGCAGTTTTCGATCTTGGTATTCCTCTATCCCCCAATAGAGGGTCCGCCAGTTGATCCCGACCTCACCCACATGAGATACTTTTACCCTAAAACAGACGCCAAACCACACGGTCACTCCCCGCTTTGGGTCTCATCAATTCAAAATCTTCTTGAAACATCCTGAGGTCTATCCACGTCCATCTCTTGCTTTCCATTCTCTGCAGGTAACTCAGTGGCCTCAACTTCTCCACACTTTCTAAAACCGCCTCAGGGATTTCTATACGCTTCTACAGTCTGTGACGTGAACTCTGGTTTTGGTCTGTACTCCACGGCCAATGTCACAATCTGTCTGTGGATCTCAACAACTAAAGCCAACGTCTCAACGGCTGAGCAGTCGTGTGCGGGTAAGTGTGGTATGGAAGGAATCATAACTATTACCAGAATAAATAGAGTGGAAGAGACACCGACAGTAAACCTGACGAGGTGATGGAACGGGAGGAAGGACGATGGATGGATGGATGGATAAATGGATGGATGTGATAGATGTGATGGATGGATAAATGGATGGATGTGATAGATGTGATTGATGGATGTGACGGATGTGATAGATGCATGGATAGATGGATAGATGCAAATGAGGGATGGACGGATGGATGGATGATGGATGGATGGATATGATGAATATGATAGATGGATGGATGAATGAATGAATAGATAGATGGATGGATGGATGGATGGATTGATGGATGGATAGGTTGGTGAGTGGATGGATGGATGGATTTATGGATGGAAGGATAGATGGTGGATGGATTAATGGATGGACAGATGGATGGATGAATGTGATAGATGTGATGGAAGAATGAATGGGTGGATGTCATGATGGATAAATAGATGGATGGATGGATAAGTTGAGAAGTGGATAGATGGATGGATGGAGGGATATATGGATTGATGGATGGATGGATTGATCGATGAGTAGGTGGGTGAGTAGATGAATGGATGATCATAATTAACATCATCACTGTTATCATGTCTTCAAATGTAAGAGATGAATCCCGGTAACCAACAACTAACCAACATTACGTCAATAAGCAAGGCACCGATCTATGGTGAATTCATAAGTTGGAAATAATCTCAACGCCGACTGTCTCTCTTAGTTCTTCATCAATGTAACAAAGGGAAAAAAAAGTATAATGTAAATAAAGTATTGTGCTACATGATAGGGCATTTTAATAACGTGTTTCGTTCACCGACCAAAGATAATTTTTAAGTTTTGAAATGTTCATTGAAACAGAGAATCTTTTAAAGACATTTAGCCTCTAATAAGTTAAAGCAAACAAGTGAATGGCAACAGTTTTATATTATCGATCGGTGTTCTTTTCCTTTGATTGCACAGAATAGTGTTATTTACTTAGTATTAAACCGTGATATACAGGAATCTCTGTATACGCCTTATGAAATGATAAGAACCTAAAACAAAAAATTTCAAGGTCTATCAGCTATAAAAAAAAATTGCTTTTCGTACTTGTAAAATCTTGAAATTTTAAACTACATGCCTGAAACTTCACACAAATTAAACCAACATGATGAAAAGAAATTCCCATTAATACTTTTAACGGAATCAATGTTATAGTGGTTTAGTTTTTGCATCATCTTTCATGTTTAACCAACAAAATTGACCTCAACATTAGTTTTGAGAAAATCATTCACTTGATATGATATCAAAACAGTAATAGAAGAATGTGTTGTTACAGGCAGAGGTGGCAATCTTGTCACACTACAAACACAAGAGAAGTTTGACATTTTTCTGGAAATCGCCATCTCAATGGGAAAGCAAATCTGGGTCGGAGTTGATGACCGTCTTGTTGAGGATGAGTTCAGGTGGCACAACGACGGGACCGTAGTGACCAGTGCACAGAGAGCAATGGTCTTCGAACCAAGTAAAGCCTGGTTTATACTGAAAAATAGAAACAGCAGCAGCAACAACAATCTATCTATCTATCTATCTATCTATCTATCTATCTATCTATCTATCTATCTATCTATCTATCTATCTATCT
>JBCAUA010070812.1:0-11026 GCA_038406235.1 Peronia verruculata
ATAGATAGATAGATAGATAGATAGATAGATAGATAGATAGATAGATAGATAGATAGATAGATAGATGATAGATAGATGGATTCATGAGTCCATGGGTGCATGCCTGGATTCATGCATGCATACATCAAAAAACTGTATTTTCGCAACAGAACCCACAATAGACTTATGAACTTGAAAACTGCTGAATGGATACAACTGAAATTTGATACAGAACATTACTGCATATTATGATCTGTGTTTCTATGTACACAAGCCCCAGAAAGTTTTTTTTTTTTTTTTTAAATCCTTGACATTATTCTAAATATGAGACAATAGTTGAATAATAAACTCGCTGGGGGTGCTTTATCCGGATTATACGTTCAAAGCACGTTTTCTATGAGTAACATTTAGTTTAATCAACCACAATATCAACGCTTTGCCACACACTTTAAGTCGCAGGGCTATATTATTTTTTTTTTTAAATCACCCCCCAAAAATGCTGTCGGTTCTCTTCTAGTCCGTGTGGATAATAATTTAGGAATTAGGAATTAATAAATTTTATTTCTCATGATGTAATACATACACATGTATTGGTTACTGTCTCATTTATTATTATCTGATAATATTTTGTATCTATACAATTAAGTAAACATTATTATGGATTAATTATTGTCTTTGTTTCCTGGTGTGCATATACTTTGAGAAACTGTTGGTTTTAACCTTAGGGAAGATATCTAACACACAATTTTCCTCAGCCCACCCATCTGTATTTCGGGTCCCTGATGTATATCTGGGGAAGTACAGTGGCGCTGCACTGCGGCGACGCCGTCTGTAATGGCCAAGCCAGTTTTCCCTCTTGGGGGTCGAGGGATGATTCTTTTACTTTTTTACTTGTAATGACACTGTAATGTATGGGTATGCAGGAAAAAATCGAAACACATGTATAATAATTATGGTGCAATCGTTTTGTGATTTTATTTTCTCTCTTATCGTTTTCTTGAGAACAGTCGTTCATCAAGTATGATGATTGTAGTTAACAGTTTACAGTAATTAAGTTCTTCTGTCCCTTGATCTTATAACATTATAACAGAGAGTTTAAGGGTTGGGGTTGAGGAGGGGGGGGGGTGGTTTCTGTTCAAAACATTCGATTTTGGATTTGTGTTATGTTTTTAAATGTAAACATGGTAAAGCTTAGCTTTATTCGATTTCAGCCTTCCAACTCCGCTCTTACGGGAGTTATTTCGGCCTCTTTAGCAATCATGTCGTGCCGTGGCAAAGTTGGTAGCTCCGTTATGTTTCTTTTTGTTTTCTTTGTGTCCCGGTGTCCTGCCTTTGCCGTGGTGGCTGGTGTCCTGGTGTCCTTTGGTGTGGCCAGCATAATCGCGAGTCCAACTCACATACCACATGTCCCATGGACACCTTAATAAAGTCAAAGGGTTAAAACGGGCTCGTAGCCTTTATTGTTTGACGTTTCAGCGTAGTCCGCCTTCCCCTAGATATGAGCATGGATTTAAAAATACTTTAAAGGATTATCTATAATGACTTTAAATACAGTAAAGCCTGTAACCAAAAGAGGGGACGACAAGAGAGGAAGTGGCTTTTCGCCCCAACGCCGTAGGATTTATGGCACATGCACACTCACATTCGTTCACACTTTCTTCCGGCGACTTATTGGGTTTTACCCTGAGTAGAACCCATACCCAATCATGACTTATCATGTTCGCACATGCAGGCTCAGGTCGAAATAAAAATAAATGTACAACACAGTGCATGCGGGGTACCAAGCTTGTCTTTCCCCTAGTGGGCTGTGCTGAGGACTTACGGGTGTTCCTGTCTCTAACACCTGCATATAACCAATATCAGTGGGTATATGGTAAATATTTTGAAAAAAAAAATGTTATTTATCCATTCTGTGGTGTTGGGAGGTGGTCATTAATTGCTGACGGCCCCTCAGCCGTTCAGGATCTAGCTCAGGCAGGACTCTACATACGGGAGCAGATCATCAATATTTTTATGGCCACGGATAAATTTAAATGACGTATTAAACACTTTATTACAATCTCTTCCATTAATAAAGGGAGCCACAATACCAGGTGTAGACACTGACTGACCATCTGCGCTGCGCTTCCACACCAATTATTAGAGGAAACGTTTGATTGGGCGGGTAAAATAGACTTTCCACGGTCTAATGAGGGAGGAATGCTCTGTTTCTAGTACATGTACTTCAAAGTCCAGTCGTGAACTATCTGTCACAGCAAGGATAAAGACACTCTTGGTTTCGACCGATGAAGACATTGTAGCCATAAAGAGACCTCCCTAGATCTTGAAATGATTCTGCCGCAGCCTTTCTTCGGATTGGAGTAAAGGAGATAAAATAAATGAAAATGTGAGTAAAGAAAGGACACAAATAAGCCATGGAAGTCATGGAGAAAACTCTGTTATGTGAAAGAAACATTTATCTAACGGTTGAAAGCCCCATTGAAAGTTTCTTACGGCTGGTTTTCTATGCGGAAAACTCTTAATGCGTCTTTCTGAAAATGAGTTTGTTTCTTTGATTGTTTTTGTATACACAGATGTGCGGTCTACGTTTTTATTTCAGGAGCAGTTTTCTTGAATTTTGTCATGGACATAGAATGACAGAATAATAATAATAATAATAAACATGAAGATAAACAAAAATCAATCAATCAATCAATCAATCAATCAATCAATCAATAAGAATACATTTTAAAAAAAAACTCTTTGAGATGTCGACACTTTTTTTTTTTTTTTTTTGAAAGTAGGGACATTTTAAAACATTAATTTGACCAATATTTGGGACAAAAAAGTAAAGTTATTTTAAAAGAAATACTCTGATCATTGTTGAATATTAATAAATTTTATTTCTTTTTCGTTTGAAATAAGCTGCATTGCAATCTTCCAAAGTCCAATTCTTAGAATTCATCATAAGAGTCTTGTTGTGTTGAACGATTCTGACAGTTTGAGATTGTTTTTGGAATAATCGGTAAGGTCTAAAGACTGGTGATGAGCATTTAGTCTTAAAATTTTTATTTCTCATTCTCATATCCACAAGATCCTCCGGAAACCAGGCGAGCACAAGACGTAAGTCAGCCTGTCTCAGAATTATGATAGGTAAGGCTCTGTAATGTTAATTAATTGTCACATTGAAAAGTTATTCAACTCTAATTTTATACCCATGCAATGAACAAACATTATGCATGTGCATACCCAATAAAGGTTCTCAAAGATGGTTTATATTGATTTAACATTTGTGGATCAGGAGAAAAAGCAGCCTATTCTATTTCGATTTTTTTTTGGTGACGTATGGATTTCTCATAGTTTTTTTTCTCAGCAGGATACATTCTATTGAAGACTGCACCGTAGACATCTACATTCATGCAAATAAAATGAAAAGTCAAAAAGGGCAATACACAAAGTTTCTTTCATTCAACTGATAGTATGCCTAAACAGAACCCTAGAAGTCAATTCTATTTAAACTCATTTTTGATAGTTTTGATATTGACCTACATATGAACACATGCAGATAATAATCGTGATGACCCGATGACACAGGGGATTCGTAAAGGACATAAACCAGTGTTGTCGGATTCTCAGTGGCTAAGTCTGAACTGTGACTTCTTTCTTTCTTTCTTTCTTTCTTTCTTTCTTTCTTTCTTTCTTTCTTTCTTTCTTTTTCTTTCTTTCTTTCTTTCTTTCCTCCTTTTGTTCTTTCTTTCTATCTTTCTTTCTTTATATGTTTCCCTTTTCTCTGTTTTTTTTATTTGTTTGCTTCTGTGTCTCTCTCTCCCTTGTTGGGCTTTCTTTTCCTTTTTTTTTTTTTTTGTTTCTGCACATTATGGATACAGATTAGCATCGATGTATCTGTCCAAGACATTCATTGATATCGTGTTTATGCAGTGCATTGGCTGAGAGTATAACAGAAATGATGACTGTATTTCAGTTACCACATTCACAATAATCAAAGTTAGCTGATAAATATTGTGTGTACAGAGGTTTTATTTTCCAGTTTTCTGACCAGTATATCGTGTGAATTTTCTTGGCTATAGTATATGGCATAGCTACAATATTAATTTGATATTGGGTGGTGTGAAATGTGTGGTTTGATCAAAAGGAAGTCTTTGGTAGCTGTCAAAGCCCCAAGGATTGTTATATAAACTATTGGTTGTCAGTATTTATTGTCATATTTTGGCTGTGATAATGTTGTGTTGTATAATTTGTATCGCTAACAACCAACAGCATTATGAAGGTATTGCTTGATATTGAACTGAAAAAAAAGCAACTATCAAAATCGTTTGTTGAGTTTTGATTTTGTCTTATTCTACACACATATACGTCCATCATGTTGTGAGAAAGAATGACTTCAATAGTCTGTTTTTTGTTACTGTCATTTCTATTAATTAATTAATTAATTAAATGGAGATGGCATGGCCATGTGATAAGGATCAGTGGTCTTGCATAACTGTATTTAAAGCCGCAGATTAAAGGAAGAGGAAAAAAGGTTAGTAGGAAGCATAGATAAAATGACGACATCAGGACTGAGAGAAGAACACCCAGATGCTAACTCACAATCATAGTGGATGGAAGCGAGTCTTGCACAACCTGTCAGAAGGTGTTTCTGAATGTCTCCAGACGGAAGTAAATATGTTTTTCATGTGGTTTGGTACTGTTTATAAATAATATGTTCCATCGTGTACTTCATATAAATTGTTTCTTTCTCATTGGTTTTACTTTCAAATTCTTCCGGTTCATGAAGCAGCAGTCTAAACACAGATCTGAAATCTGCGGAACTTTGGAACTGTTCAATTCATAGCTGGTCCATGATGCAGGATTCATATAAGTCCAAATACTACAACATTATGTTAGTAATCTTAGTGGAAAGTTTGGCTGCTGCAGGACAAATAAACCAGACAATGCCAATTCATGAAATGATCAAGTAATCACTGAATGAACGCAGGAAGTTGGACACATGGAAGACGTAAGACTGAAAAACGCTCCATTTATTTACTTCTATAACAGCTGCATTGAAAGTAAAAGTACGTATAAATTTTTTTCTTTGGTTCTCATATGTATAAAAATGATTTTTTTTTTTTTTTAGAAAACATGCATGAGAAATTTCACATAAGTTAAGCTTTGTAGCTAAAAAGGTATTGAAAGGTATTGCCATAATTCACCTTTTATATACATAAAAGAATCATTCATTTTTTCACCTGAGTACAAAGATTTGTAAAAACATGGCGGATGTGGCTGACAAAAATCAGAAAAACAAACCAGAAATAAGTAATGATTGTTTTGTGAGGTCTGTAGCATTTGAAAATACAGTAAGTAACATATAAAGGTAACATTAATTTGAGGTATCGTTCACTGCTGGAATCAGTTCTATCATCTGTTTTCCAGCACCAAGTAATAATGTTCACCGGAATCTACTGATTCTTGAACTGAATGAGCTTTCTGCCGGGGGATCGATCCGCTTGGGTAACCGATTTCATATCCCTCCGCATCTTGCACTGGGATTATTCGTCCATCAATAGAAATGCTCCTAATGAGATAAGTAATTAAATATGTATAGATAATTGAGAGAGAAAGAAAGATAAAAAAAAAAGAAAAGAAAGACAGAAACGGAGATTAAGTAATAGATTTTTGTTGCTCTCATGATTATAAACAGTTTGAAAATGTGGATGAAAAGGGAAGAACCTGTCACTGCAAATGACAAACATAATTGTATGGTCAACACAGAAGTATGAAAATTAAGGAATGAAACGCACATCCTGAATAATTAGAACGGTCCAAGAAACTTCCCCAGTGTAATCCATTCTTGTGGAAACACTTCAGTTGTCGTGCAATATATGTCATAAAAACCCCAAGTTTCTCATTAAGAATGTTTCTAATGTGTCACATAAGGATTTTAAAGACAGTTTGTTAATACTTATAGATTAGAAAATAATATATATGTATTGTAAGTCACCTGGATTGATCCACTCGTTTGTGTGTGTTTGAATGTGATCCATGCTCAAGTTTCGGCACACTCAAATGAAGAGCGCCACCTGGGCTCTGCTGGAGTGATCGTCCTTGCAAACTCTCTACTTCCTTGGCACGGAAGTTTCCATCTTCTGTTTTCAGTCCAATAAAACTGATCTTTGGCCCTTTTTTAATCTAAAAAAAGTATGTATATTTATAGGATTAGTGACATACTAGTTCAAGATCACCTGCAAGCTCTTGAACTAAATATAAATATACACGCAGTCTAAGGGTCAGAGTCACAGTTTGATTTAAAGATTTAACAAAATAAATGAATAAACAAACATTAAGTAGCATGTTGTCAGTCTGTGTCTGCAGTAGAAAAGGCAAAATTGAATGAATGAAAATTTCCGACGTAATCAGTTATATGTAGAAGCACTATCTGATCAGTGAGAACAATAAACTAAAAATACCTGGAATATTTCATAACTTGAAAATAGTATTAAATGTTTATTGACTTGCCCTAGAAACAAGTTACAGAGAATAAAACCTATGCATGTTAGTCATTATCATGTGCATTGTGACCTCCACTCGTTCCCTTTAACTTTTGCCTAAGGAAAAAAAGAAATTCATGTATCTCCCTGTACGAAAATGGATTCTTCTCTGTTGAAAATATTTCACATATATGTTTACCACAACCACAGTACGATGCACTTTCTGGAGAAAATGTTGTACAAAAACATGTTCAGTCTATTTCACTGGATGCTCGACCAGCGTTCTCTCCCTGATTAGTGATTACCACAGATATGAATAAAGGTATGGTGTGGAAATAAAATATTGATAATAATAATAATACAAATCTTGAATTGTTTTAGGTCCAATAAGCTTAAGACAACAACATTAAGAAGGTAATATTTTTCTAGTCTTCCTTTTCCTTCCTAATTCTTTTAAAGCCACATGTCTGTTTACATTGGCATATTGCACTTCCTGTAGCTTCCACACAGAGATATGGAGCAGCAGCTACAATGAAAACAACTACACAATGTAGTCACTATGTCAAACAATTTATTGGTTTATTCCTCACTAACAGAGTTCAGATCTAAAAATGGCTAGAATGTGGACGGGTGATTTCTACTGAACAGTTTCTTACTGAAGATTCCATTTCGTTTTCATCGACGACGTCGTAGATATGGTCATCGCCCGAATAACCGTTGCTGTCCTCTTTCCTCTCTGGACTGGACCTGAACAACAGAGACCGTGAATTTCATAAAATTGGATCGAACGTGACAAATATGGAGACCGATAAAGGAATAAACTATGCATTTTGTCACAATATTTTAGTACAGAGGAGGAAAATAAATCTTATCCATTCATAAAATTATATGAGAGAAAGCACATTATTTTTTATCTGAAAGTAAGTGAATGCGTAAATCGTTTTAGGAATTTGACTGATCTTAAAAAGTGTAACTGAAACAAGCAGAAAATTTTAAAAAACGCCATTGGTACGCGAGCACGAAGCTTTTAAACTGCATATGCATAATAATACATGAATTGTTGATAGTCAGATCTCGGTATTTTGAAGCCACGTATCGAGGGAACAGAGAACTCTGCTGAGTAATCACCATGCACCATCTCCATCTAGAACATTTCTATTCGATAGTGCTAATGACCTGTCAAAAAGAAGGCTTTACTTAAGGTATCAGATTAAGAAAGACACTGAAGACAAATAATGACTGTCGCTGTCATCCTCTGTCATGGCAATGATATTTTCTCATTCTACGTGGTCAGAAGTACTTTATGACTTAATTTTATTATCCCGACGGTCGTGAATAAGTCAGATGAGAATGGCCAGTTCCCGGCACTTCCTTCTTTGATCTCAATAGAAAATAGGTGCGAGGATACCTTTATTGCTCCTCATTGCTTCCAGTGTTTAAGGCCATTCATTCCAAAGCTTACTCTATGAGTAAACTACTAGGGAGATAACGTCCACCAGGAGGTTGACAGATGTATACAGAAGGTAGGTAACTCCTTTTCTTCACATTATCGAACAACCACTTCTTCTAGAAGATTCATAATCTCTCCTCTAGCACGTCCTAGTGGATTCCATCCAAACGCATCTCTATTGATAAGCGTACAAAATATCATTTCTCCAATGTGGGAAATAAATCTTTCTTGTTACACGAGACAATAATAATCATAAAATTGTTGATGGAAATCGATTAAGTTTCCAAATATATGGATTAAATCACTGATACGCATACATGTGACAAGTCAATACTGTATGACCAGGATGTCACTACATTAGGCTAGTTATGCACCCAATCTTCATATTCCCCAACTTGGGAGGGCACTCTATAAAAGATATGATAAACCAATGTCTGAATACAATATCGGTCGCTTGACACTCGCACTTTGCATTCCAAGCACTAAAAAAATAATTTGTGAATAATAGAATTTACTCTATAGAGTTCAGCATTCGTCAATGTTTCCTTGGCTGTTTGTTCCTTTTAAATCAATGGTGTTTCCATATTCAGATGTCACATTATACGTCTCTATCTATGTCTACATTCGTTGGCTGAGAGAGAGTTTAAGAATCATTCTAAGCTTGACCACTCACGTAAAATTCGCTTTCTGGCTCTTCCTTTTTCGCATGTAGACCACTACTGCAACAACAACCAAGACCACAACGACGCCGGCGACAATACCACCGACTATAGCACCAGTATTAACACCACCATCACCATCACCGCCACCAATACCATCAACATCATCAGAATTGTCATCAGTGTCAGCTTCACTGCATCGCTCACTCAGGTACTCACTGTTGTAGTGATCGGCAACTGAGGAAAACAGAATAGTGGTACTTAACTTAAGCTGTTCAGTCATTCAGCTGTCACGAATTGTGTGTAACTGAAATTTCATAATTTATTTCAGTCGCCCCACTCTATTGTTCCATTTATCTACTTATCTGTTGGTTAGTTTGTTTAACTAGATATTGGTAAAATGAAGCGTTGTAAAAATAATTGAGTTAAACAGAGCTGATAGCAGTTAATCATTTAAACTGAAGTATGGATTAAAAACGGTGCTGCTTGTCATAACTGTAGTCATTATGATTCCTGGAGTTATGTTATCTGGAGTATTTATTTGTTTGTCACATCTTTTTGTTCTAATCACGATCAGGATGTTTTGGGGTTTGGGTCATGTGCATCAGCACCATCATGGCTAGATTGCATCTAACATGGTTGAAGACTCTTCGGAGATAGAACGAGTATATCATAAATGTATGCAGTAATATGATATGTGTCATCAAACTGTGTAAAGGTAAAGCTATGTGAGGAAGACATATTCTGTTATAGGGTTTGCTTTGTGACTTGTCGATTGAATGCACGTTCATGTCGGTCGTTTTTCAACAGAAGCCTGTCAGTTCTACGATGTAAAAAGGTGAGACAAAGGTCGAGTATAAAACAGTATCCCACAGGAGATAAGGAACCCACATAGTCAGTTGTCCTTCACTCTATTTTTTTTCCACAGATTATATTATGAACGAATGAAACTACCACACAGTTGAGTCCACTTGGTACCGACAGAACTTGACGAACAATCCACTTACATTGTATTATAAAGAAATTGCACAAATAAATCACATAGTCATTTTGAAAACTTGGGAAATTCATCTTATAGGTGGTGGGTCTAAGGGTTGGCAACTCATCAACAATGCCCCCCCCCTCCGCCCTCTTTCCCCACCACCTAATTGGCAAAAAAAAAAAAATAATAATAATAATAATAAAATAAAAGGGGGAGAAGGAAAAACTAAACTCTGATTCATATTATTTTTAATTGCCCTGAAAGATGTTAATAATTTGTGGCATCCATTTGCACATCAATTCTCCTAGACATTAAACGTTTCTCCTGGCCTATAATTATTTCTTCTCTACGTGATTTTCAGATCTCACTTAGAAATAGATATTAAATTAATTTTTTTTTTTTTTTTATATTGTTGGCTCCATAGTAAAGGCACCTAAAAATATGATTTTTGTACTTCTTGAAACCTCTCTTTATTTGCAAATGATGGACGCCCTATAGTATGTTTACCCTTGAAATGCTGACTTGGTAAATATGAGGTTTTTATTGCATGGGACAATGATGGAGTCCTTGTCTTTTGTTTGTTAATTACTAGGGATCAAATAGATGAAATAGTACAGTCGTGTCACAAGATCTGAAGGCGTTGCAAAGTCGATCATGCAAGGCACTGTATCAAGAAGTGGAAGATGTGACGACAAGAAAACGAAACAAACCAAAACAAACAAGCAAAATATTGAAGAATTCGAGAAATGGAGCGATCTCCCTCTGGCCACCTCATTTGAGATTTGCTAGAGACCGAGACAGATGGAGAAAGACTGTTATAATGCCATCAGTGATGCCCAACAGTCTCCTCACATCCCCTCCCCCTTCCCCCATACACAAACAAACTATGGTAATGAAATGAAATCGATGATCTGATGACACTGATTAAGTGGGAAGTAGCGGGGGGGTGGAGGGGGAGAGGGAGGGGCTTACTGTCGGCACATCTGGCCCATGGCTTCTGTGCATCACAGCGTCCTGAATCCAGTACGTCGGCCAGCAGACGACAGCCCCTCTCTATGTGGTCCCACAGAAGGCCATTGGAGCAGTTCCTGGTGATCAGGTGCGCCTGAGTGACGTCACACTCCATGTAAGCCTGGCAGGAGCAAGGAAAGGTAAAAGTCTGACCGACACTGCATGGTAGGGCCACAGGTGCACAGGATTCTGAAAACAAACAAACAAACAAACAAAACTTCTTGTCATAGATTAAAATGGATACATTAGTAGAAAACATTATTCTGCGCTGTATAACATAATGATTTATCGAAGAGAATCGTATTGGTAAAAAAGACCCTAGTTTTTGTTTTGGAAGATTCTCTGAGGTTGTAGCGTAAATGAAACTAAGTTATGATATAATTATTCGATTCAACAAGGCTTTCATGACATTAAATTGTGGATGACCACAAACAAGCTAAAGTTAAATGAAGAAAAAACTGACATTATTTCCATC
>JBCAUA010070823.1:0-11026 GCA_038406235.1 Peronia verruculata
TGTGTGTGTGTGTGTGTGTGTGTGTGTGTGTGTGTGTGTGTGTGTGTGTGTGTGTGTGTGTGTGTGTGTGTTGACCATTATGTCCTTCCCTCAGGGCAAATGAACCGGAAGTCACGCCGAGCGATTTCGATCTAGGGCCGTTTTTAACTATTTTCCCACTCAGATACCAATATTCTTATTTTTTACACAAAATGAAAATTTAACCTTTCTTTACCTAAAAAAAAAAAAGTTAGTATCTCAATTAGAAAGTAGTTAAAAACGGCAGTAATCCGAAA
The DNA here is from genome assembly GCA_038406235.1 of Peronia verruculata. NCBI lineage: Eukaryota > Metazoa > Mollusca > Gastropoda > Systellommatophora > Onchidiidae > Peronia > Peronia verruculata. The sequence goes on from JBCAUA010070823.1 coordinate 276, forward strand.
TCGCCCGGCGAGACTTCCGGCTTATTTGCCTTGGACGTAAGACACAATAATTATGCATAGCAATAGCGGTAAACGATTTATTCGAACTAAAGAAAGGCAACGAGAGGGCTGGTGATCAGAAAGGCGCACGGATAGGCAAAGGGAGGGGGGATAGGGGATAGTTGAATGATCAAATAGAAGTCCGAAATTTGGGAGTAAAAAGATCTAGATCTAACGCTGAGCCACAGAACAAGGATGAGATAGTCAAGCCACAAACAGAAGTCTGTTATATTGTAAGAGGGCGAGGAAACTGTGACACAAGAAAAGATCGGTTTGGGGGGGGGGGGTTGTGAGAGGGAGGCTGTGGAGAAAGACAGGAAGAAATAGACTAAAAGAAAAAATAATAGAGATCTTAGATAGAATCTAAAATTTCCAAGAGCAGGGAAGCGAGAGAGAGAGAGAGAGTGAGAGGGAGAGAAAGAGAGAGAGAGAGAGACAGAGACGGCTGAATACTAGGGCGCAATATGTTCGTAATCATACTGATTCGCCCGTTAAAGCTCAATGCACACGCTTGAAATTAGATCCAGAGGAGCAATCACATAAAAAAGCTGAATCCCAAATCTAGCGAAAACTGGCAGAAGGAAAACAGCAGTAGCAGCAAACAACAAGAAGCACATCAGCAATAGAAAGAAATAAACTCCCTTGTTGCAGCAAGGAAATGACCAGGCTGCAGACTCACACCTTGTAGCTCTAACTACAGTCCATTACTCGCATTCTCTGTCTGCCACACACCCATACCCATAATAATGTAAACTGTCACATAGTTTTCTGACACCTGCTTACAAATATCTCAGCAAAAACAACAAAAAAAAATCATGACAATTTCTTCTTCTTTAGCATAAATATAAGTGAAGACCTAAGTCATGCGTGTTTGTGCTGGCTATGTATTTTAAAAACATATTGTGTTAAACATAATGTTAAAGAAAATGAGCAAAATTATTCAATGGCCCCATATCAGTTGAAAGGGGTCTGTGTATGTGGATATCATGGTTATGCAATGAGTCTAAAAAATAATAAATAAATACATAAATTACGTACATCTCTAGCCAATGCAAATGGTCAAAAACAAAACTAACAAAAAGAACAAATGTAAAATAACCTTACAGAAGAGAACGGGGAAGAAAAGTAAGAAGAGTAAAACAACAACAACAAAGAACAAGAGTCTGAGACACAGGTCAGCACAGAGAAAATTTACACACATTTTTAAATTGAGAATTATTAAGTAAACGCAGGATTCATAGATAAGAAGTAAAACGATCGAAACAATGAATTCTTTGTTTTAAATTAAGACATATACGATAAAAAAAAATTAGATTAACATAATATGTATATATGGATTAGTGATTAGGCCTTGTCTCAATGACTCATTTTTAAATTATTTCATCTCTGGCTGTCTGTGATGACAGCTTGCCTAGTTCTAAAAAAACATAACAAGTCATGGAAAATTTGAAAAGAAATGTCTAGTCAGGTATTATACTTCAACAAAACAATTACAGACCAATCTTGCTGATTTTTTAAAGTGTAGGCCAAACACAGCATAATTATTTGACTATGAGGCAATTTAAGTTCCAGTTTGAGGTATGATTTCTCGACTTCCTTTGTTTCAGAAACAAAGTACTGATTTTTACAGGGTTCTCATAACTGTGCAACTTATTTAGGTTCAGCAGCTAACAAGAGTCATCCTATTATATAACTTATTACACGAAAAAAGCTTTTGTATTTCCATGGTATGGAGAGAGATAAGCATAGCTCAAACGAGATGAAAGCACAATATGTCTAATAAACATAACGAGCGTTTTGTGTTGATAAGATAAAAGGCTAACATTGGAGTGGCCATGGATAAAAGAGTATATGTCTGTTACCCCACATTTATTATGCATCACAAAATTACTACCTTAAGGCACTGTACTGGCACATCTGTTGCATTATTATCGCTATCAACCTGGCGGCAGGTGGTAACTAAATTGAATGACTCGGTCGTGTGGCAGTTAGTTGTAGCCATGTACAATATATCGAGATCCGATGTTTCATATTTATCATTAATGTTGGTTGTTTCGCTTGATTAATTCGTAATCACACAGTCCCAGATCAGTGGACTGTGGGTGCTCTTTCACTCCAGGCTTTGCTAAACACAGACAGACATCGAAACACGCATATAAACACACAAGCATTCCCATTCTTTCATAATGTTAAAATCAACCTTGTCTATCCAAGAACGACTACTGCATCACAGAATCACGGTTGATATTTGCTCTCCCATTTGGCAATATGTCAGGGCTCTCTCAAGATCAACTTAGCCTGAAACGATTTTTTTTTTTTCCAGATTATGTTTCTGGGAGTCCATTTCCATGGAATTTAAAGATCTTGCATTCTCTCTATGAAAGCTGCCGCCAGTATCTGTAGAAGCAAAACAAGGCGTGGTAGGAACTCATGCATTTTCCAAAAAGCGAACAATTCTTACATAATTACAGCGATTGCAATTGCTGTAATCACTAAAATTAGCGGCAGCATTTCTCACGCACCTCTCGGACAAGCCCATTTTCTCTCTTACACTTTCAGAAAGTTCTATGTTAGGACAAAGGGGACAAACGTACTGTTAAAATGAGACCTGACGTAAACACTCAATATCATTGTTGTTATTGCAGGTCTTGTTGGTGAAAAATACCATTTCTTTTGAAAATGCATGCTTGGTTCTAAGTCGGTATCAGCTCAAGGTGTGGCATTGTAAAAACAACCATATCATTTGGGCAGCAATTGCCAAATTCAGTATATCTACTCAAAATTATTTTGAAAATAACAGTAAACGGGCTCATGCTATACTCTCAGCTACATTAAAAAATTTCTGCAGTGTGTTCAAGTTTATCCTATGTTTACAACTTATTTTTTACTCCTTTGAAAGATACAGCATAAATTCAACAATAATTTCAGGTATTGCAATCACAATATATCTTCCTCTAGCTCCCTTAGCCTTAAAACCCATACATTAAAATGAGCCCGTTTTTTATTGACATTGCAGGCAATGAATCCAAGATTACTCAGCCATGGCCATGTGGAATTCCATTAAAATTAATGTAGACAAATATAACTTTTTCATAGTCCCACGGTAGTATAAGTAAACCAATGAAATACGTAGCAGTTGTATTGCTTTCATCGACTTACAATGACTTCTTTATAAAATAAGTTTTTTAGTTGTAGCCTTCTCCAATGGTCAATTATTAGAATAATGATAACAACAACAAAAAATGTTAACAATAATTATTACACATTATAGAGCACATGGATGTAAAATGATGATCAGAGTATTATTGATATTCAAACTTCATCCGTTTGTATTCATGTGTTCTCAGATTTTCATATCTTAACGAGAAGACACCACCCGCCTTCTTGTAGCATTCTGGTATGAATCAGCACTGGAGTGTGCAGGGCGTCCCTAGGCATGCAGTGTCTTTTCAGCATTCAGATCCTGTCGCTATCCTGACCAGCTGTGCCTAATTGCACTAATAATTAATCTTATTTCTTCACCGCCAGTTTCTGTTCAAGATACATGAGGCTCGAGATATAAACACACACACACACACACACACATACACACACACACACTCACTCTCACACACACACACACCTACACACATACACATACGTACAATAATGAGAGGAAATTTTATTATTTTATGTTAAGGCTACACTATCTCATTCACTACAATGTCAACGACAGGTATGCTAAATTTTTTCGTACTAAAAAAATGTTATTCTTCATTGTTAATATTAGATCTCGATCTAGCGTTGCAATGATGTATTTTTTCCCCGTTGTCCAAAATACACAATTAAAGATTTCCTTGATAGTTGACTAAATCCCACGTCACACACTGACCTTCGTGTATTCTGTAAAGAGTATCACATTAGGGTTACTACTACTACACAATCCCTGCACCGCTGAAGCCAACGTTACCTCTCTCTCTCTCTCTCTCTCTTTTGACGAAATGTAACAAAATGGATCAGATATCAAATTCCAAACATGAGGTAATTGAAACAATGTAAAATGAAATTTTGAACACACTGCATGGAGCATAAATGGAAAGAATAGCGCAGATTTTTTTAGACGCGTAATGTTTGGATAGTTGATTATGCACAAGCAACAAAGAGAGCATATCTACAATACCAATACTGTTATGTATTTTCATTATCTATCCCATATGTCCACAGACATGAGGATACTAAATCATTGATAATTACAGGATCTTATACATATAAAACTGTGAGACAGAAATAATCTGTATTGTATTAGCTTAAAAAAAAAAAAAAAGGAAAGGAGCCCATAGTGATATATTGGTAATACTGTTTCGTTACGGTCCTTTTATCCAATTCCCTTGCTCTATCTCTTTGGACAGTTTAAAACCTTTAATGGTCCACACACGAACTTTCTGACAATGAAATTATCTCTTTGTTAGTAAAGAAAACAAGAAAAATATGATACAAAATATTAGGAATGTTTTATTTCAGCTATCAGTGTTGTTCGTATTTCTTTCAAAATGAATATTTCTCTGTCTTATCTAGCTCTGTCCATCTATCGGTTGGTCTGTCTACTTACTATCTATCTAGCCACTCACCTACTTGTCTCTCTAGGCCTACCTACCTACCTACCTATTCACACACCAACCTACCTGCCTTCTACCTACCTAGCTGCTTATCTATCTACCTGTTGTCTATTTTCTTTGCAATACTTAGAGAATAGAGTCCAATTGCCTTGTGCTGTGACAGTCATGTTTAAATATAATATCTGCGTTAAAATCTGATGGCGAATTTAATGTGACTTACGTACTAAATACGTGAAAAATACTTTCATTCTTTATTCTACGATAACACCAAAATACACACACACACACACACACAAACGCACGCAAATTTTAAAAAACACAATTTGTCATCTGCAAGAAATTGAACTCTGTCACATACATGGTGAAAACATCACTGTGTCTTCTTTTTTTTTTCCCACCTCCCCCCTCTCCGGCTACCCCTTCTCCCCCCCCCCCCCCCCTCTTGTAGCTCAGACTCTCAATGCCAGAAAAGACCAAGAGATGAATTAAGCGTTCGTCAGAAGGTACGCCATGTAAAATAACCAATAAAATCATTCGTTACCAGTGTGATTGCTTTTTTACGATCACATAATCAGTGTCTCCGGTCTGAATTTCCACCAATGAGCTAAAAATACCAAGGCAAAGTCTAATAGTTCTTATTAGACGAAGCAAAATCCTGGAAATCCCAACCGGAGTGTTTTTGTTCCCCTCTGCTAAAAATAGAGCACTCACTGATGTTTGTTACCGCTTCACCACGAGATCCGAGAACAGTTGTCAGCGATCCCCGGCATTTTACATGTTTTTCTATGTCAATGACAGTGAGCAGTTTGGAGTGTTTGTACCCACCCCCCCCTAAAATTATATTGGGGGGGAGAGGGGGGGGGGGTTCCAGCCGTTCTCTTAGTTGGAACAAATCTATTATGCCCGCTTCGTTAAAACCTCGCAGTATTTTCTGCATTGTTCATACTTTTCTCTGGACTCGATAGTGAAAATCCCTTTGTTTAAAAATTCTCGGTAAGTGAAGCAGTTGAAGTGATCATAATGTAATACAATTTAAGACATGATCATTCCTATGGAAAAAAAAAATCTATTAAATGCATGGTTTCCATGGAAACGGCGGCCATCTTGGATTTTACGTCAAAATTAACATGTAATTTTACTTTTTCAATCAGCAGTTTTCACACAAACACACACACACACACACACACGCATACACACACCATACACACACACACACACACAAAGTTTACTCTGTCAATAAAACATGGTAAAATGACTCACCAAAACAAGACTAGAAAAGATAGCTTTTCATTTGGTTATCAGAGAAGGCATGCAAAACGTACAAACAAGTAAACACCTAAATATTAGTTATTGTTATTGCAAACAGTTAATTAATGTTACACGATTTGTCATCAAAATCAGGAGGAGGGTCACTGTGCTATTGAATTACAAATAAATTGAAACAAATCACAGCAGACATGCAAATCACATGAGACTAAACGAAAGTCTCATAATGCTCTGTTTACGTGGACTAATGACTCTCCTGGAGTTGGCGTGATGATCTAGACAGGGGACATTGTTACATAAATCAATAAAGAATTCCTGTCCTGGGCTGAGTAACACAAAGGAAACACACATAGAAATATTTAAATGAATACGACTCTTGAATGTGGAGAGAGGACAGAAAATGAGATAAGAAATGGTAGGGTAGGCTGTAATTTGAGACTGTGACAGAAGTTCTAAACTCCAAGTCCTTTACTTTGTCCTACATTTTTTCATCACATGCAACACGTTCAAATTTTAGTGTTAAATTGTAAACTTAAGAATAAAATACATAAATAAATAAAAAAAAACTAAAATGAATGTGAATAGCTATCATCAATTTTGCTAAAAAAAAAAAAAAGGGGGGGGGGTGTCAGATGTGATCATGTAATCAAGGGACAAACGTCTTGTCACTTGCTGTCACAGTCTCATTTGCCAACCTCTTCGGTTGAGGACATAGTGTCATTCTGTCATTGCAGAGGTCAGGCTGAAGAGGTGACTTGTCAGACTGAGGACCATTGTGAGAATTCTAATATCTGGGCTATGAAATATTGCAGACAAAAAATATGACAAGCCCATTAAAACTATTTTCACTCTTTCTTTGAGAAGAAGATCAGGTTTATGTAATCCTCGCTCCTGTAAAGTATCATGTCAGCAACACACTCAATATTCAAGGGGACCGCAACAGTCATACGAAGTGTCGATGACTCTATAATAAAGCTATACACACAAAATACACACAGACAGATGGAACGTGTGAGAAGGGCAAAAATGAGTTAGATGGAAGAAGACGAGAGAGAGAGAATGAGTTAAATAAAACTTTCTATGGGCATCTGTCATGTACGGTACCTCAACAATCTGCCATCGCCATGTATCTTTCGACGAGTGAACACAAAACAAGAACCCATGACTTACACACCAGTTGCCCTGAAGAAGGAGCAAGTTGGTTTGAAAATTTGGCTTACCTTCAATTCAACATCAAGAAGAAGTTATTTATAAGTGTTGTTTGCTTTTTTCAATGTTTTTTTCAAAAACTGTTAGTTGCCGGTTGGACAGTCTTTTTCTATTTTATAAAATGATGATGGTGATGATGATATGATGATTTTATTTTTTATTTAGTTTTATTTATTTTTTTTCATTTTATTTTTATTTAGTTTTCATTATTGCCCTGACAAAAAGCCACGCACGCTTGAAAATTTTGGCAGAGATTTGATCATCACAATCAGGTTGTTTATAGATTTCTGTTATTTGTTTTTCTTGAATTGTTTTGCTAGTTGCAGGTCTGACAGTTCCATTGTATTTTTATGAAATGATGATGATGGTGATAATTTTTATATGTTTACTTTATTGCCCTGAAAAAAGATCAGTTGGACTTGAAAATTTAGCAGAGTATTATTAATATCAATATTAAGTTCTTTGTATATGTTATTTGCTTTTTTTTTTTCAGTTGTTTGATTAATTGCCGGTCAGTTTACTAATAAAATGTATTTTTTTTTCACCTTTTAGTGAATGAAAGAAGCGTGGTCATGCCAGTCCAATGTGGAATTACTATTTTCTCTCCCAAATATTTATGTGATCGACACATTCATTTTTAATTTGATTACGCTTGAACAGCTTAAACTGACCTGATCCAATGTAGAATGTCTGTGACAATAACATCCTGTGCACAACGTATGGATTTGACAGTATTACAATACAGGAAATTAGTACTGAAATCATAATAAATATATGATTTATTCCTTATTAGGGACATTGAAACTTTTAAATCTACCTGGATCAGTTTTTGTCTCTCAAACATTCTTTTCACCAATTGGGCACGCTGTAAAGATTGAAATAGTAAAAATTTAAGGAAAAAAATGGTAAACGTAATGTGTTTGTGTCATATTATTATTGCTCGTGGCAACTCGTCACTGCTTCTGAGCTGCCCTCGACCCGGAAGTTCATGACGCCAGCTAAGAAAATGTTGACACAAGGTCGGGACGACAAAGAAAACTTGCATACTTATATCAAACCACAGGCTTAGATTCATGGATCGGAAATCAACAAGAGCATCTCGTAAATTCTCTCTTACATTAATTTTAAAGACTTTTACATCAAACATATATAATGTATAAAAAACTAATAAATAAATAAATAAATAAATAAATAAATAAATAAAAATCCTCGTTTCAGGGCAACTTTACTTAATCCACACTATCACCTCTCCGAGATTCATCTTCATTTAATCAGTTACATGCTCCATAAGCACAGCCTACAGTGTACAGTACATTCAGTGTGTACATTGTAGCCACATCAAAATGCATTCGGAAAAATAAAGGTCATCCTTACCATTCCTCTTCCTCCTCTTAACTGGGATCACAGGGGTCAGATAGCTAGGAGGATCGGCATCAAGCTGAACTGATTTTTTTAGCTTGATTAGGTGGGTTAAAATGGGGTTTTTAAATACCAAAATCGGGTTTTTGCTGTTTGACGTCTTCTAATATGAGAAAAATAGCGGCTAAGGACAAAAACATCTACGCAATGCTACGAAACGGCACCATCGTGGCACTATCAAGGCACTGTATAGAAGTCAATTGTGATTTTCTCAAAACAATTTCTTCACTTTTTTTCCCTCTAAGACTTTTTTATTTCTTTACCAACTGGCTTCAAATTTTGAATAGTTTACATTCTTCATAGGATATGTTTCAATAATATGCATCGGTTCTTCTAAATTCTGATCATGTTTTTGAAGTAAAATGGAATATTTAGCCGCAGTTTGACAAACATGCAGATCCATTAATTAACATATTTAAAAAAAAAAAATTATGACAAACACTGTATGGCAAAAAATCAAAAAGTAAATACATATTTTTTTGTTTGTTTTATATAAAACTATGTTATTATTGTGCCAAATTCCAAACGATTATATTGAATACTCCAGAAGCCTTAGTTTTTTGAAAATAGCTAATTTTGAAGACGTTACGTTACTTACTATTTACGTCTTTCAACCTCACAAAATCCATGATGGCAACCGGATACAAAACAATTTTTCCACACTCTTTTCAAATGTGATGCTACTGAATCTGAATTTGAAGCTTAAAAAGTCGTAAATTAAACCATTCAAAAAATCACTCTCAGTGCCCCCCCCCCCCACACACACACATACACTTAACCAAAGTGTGCTGGCATGCCATATTCTGAGACCATCTTGTTGAAAAACCATCTGAGATCATCTTGCACTCATACTGTTAAAAAAAAAAAAAAAAACAGTCATCGTTACAGCCCTGTATATTTCTTTATCCCCTCTTCTTCATTGTTAATGTTTGCAGTTGTTAGCAAAAAAAAAAAAGAAAACTGTTGGATCAGTGATTGAAAAAAAACGAGATAAATCACAGCATAATTTGACATGATGATTGACCACACATTCCTAAATAAACTCATCAAATATGGTTTAATAATTAAGGTATTGAAGATAATTTGTTTCTGCAGTTATGACATCTCTACAGAGCTCTTAGCCCTACACCTCCTCTGTGGCAATCAACGTTAACGTTAAATTTTCACTTCTTCCTCTCTCTCTCCTGTATGACTGTGACTGCCCTTCTGTCTGGACCTTGGCACCCAGTCCAGGGGCGCGTAAACAATTGTCCCGGTCGTTTGCCGCCCCCTCCTACCCGGTGTCCTTGCCCCTGACTCCATGGTGGAACCCAGACAGGCAGATCTTGCGCCTAGACGTCTGGGTCACGCTCGTCCTACTGGCCACCACGTGAGTAGGTGGTGATGCAATATTGCAAAAGTTCCGAACCTGTTTCCTAGCCTGTGCTTCTAGCTCTGCTCTTTCTCTTTCATGCCTTTTGATTTTCATCTCTCTGTCTCTCTCTCTCTCTCTCTCAATCTGACTTGGTCTTCTTCCATTCTAAAATTCTTATCCCACCCTCTTCTCTTCATCAGTACTTTTCCAATCCTCCTCTCTCTCCTTCTCTCCTTACTCCCTCTAATCATCCGTTATCGATACTACATGTCTTCATCATTTCTGTCTGCCTGTTCTTTTTCTGTCCGTTTTTTTTTTTTTTTTGGTCTTTTTTTTAAATCGTTTTCTTTTCTTTTTCTTTCTTCCTATCCGTCTTTCTTCCACCCTGCCACCCTGTGTGCTTTTTCTGTTTTCGTTTAATTGTTTGTTTGTAGCCTGTAATGCGTTTTTTTTTTTTTTTCTTTACTCTTCTATTTCCTTTGTCCGCCTGCCTACCTTTTTCTTTCTTTTGCTTTTTTTTTTTTCCTTGCCTCCTTTCTTTCTTTCGTTTATGAATTTCTTCATTGCTCATTTTTAAAAAAAATTATTATTACCCTTACAGACCCGTTCGTTTATTTTTCTGCCAAAAAGATAAAGGACTGGAGTGTCAGTGTGTCACGGGGCGGGTGTTCGCATCACCTATGTCTGCATCATGTCAGACTGTACCATTATTTTGTCTTGACTGTTTAATTTGGTACAGTCTGACATGATGCGGACATAGGTGACGCGAACACCAGCTATGACGCATTGACCCTCCAGTTCTATCTATCTATCTATCTATCTATCTATCTATCTATCTATCTATCTATCTATCTATCTATCTATCTATC
>JBCAUA010070834.1:0-11026 GCA_038406235.1 Peronia verruculata
GGCTTCCCTACCCACAGGAAGCCAGGGACCGTTGAGTCACTGAAAAAAAATGCGGGTTTTCGATCTTCGTGTCCTGTAATCCCCTGATGCAGAACCCGCAAGTCGATCCCGGCCGCTCCATGAGCAGACGCCATACCCATTGAGCCACTGCGTCCCTGTCTATAGATTTCGCTTTCAATAATTCAATAAAACCCGACTTATTCTTATCTGTCTGCAACTGTAACTTGTTCTCGGTTCTCACTCAATTGAAACTGAAACACTCTAAGAAAATTGTGGCGTCACAAGCCAGAGCAAGCAAAATCAAAACTGCGTAGAGAGAGGGATGTCTGACTTAAAAAAAAAAAAAAAATGAAATGAAAGCAAGTAATGAGGAGATTGACTTGGAACTTGTGGACGTGACTTGGAGCTGAAGACAACGTAACCTCTGAGAACAGGGGAGATTAACTATTATATTCTTATAAATTATGCATTGCGAGATTTTTTCCCCTGAAAATGGGAACGTGGATCCCTCGAATTATAAATGGAGTGAACACTAGGTGTCTCTATACCAGGCCGAACACCCGCGGTGGGCATTGAAGGCTGACTGTTTACATCACCAGATTTAAAACACCGTTTAAAAAATCAGTAGCAAGAGGCCAAATTGTTGACCTTATCAAAATTTTATTCATAGCCTACAAATCATAACTTGGCAAAACTGAGACACAAATTAATTTAAACAGATCAATAACACGAAAACATTCATCGCATTCAAATATGAGAAATATATCAGGCATTTATAACAATAATAGCCAAATTCAGAAAAGGCCGCCAAATCTGTGAGCACCATACATGCTGAGTTTAATTAACAAGAGTCACACAATCTGAGTTTCCCTCACCGAAGTTTCGTCGTCTCAGAATGAAAGAGTCCAACCTATATTATAAAGTTGTTGCAGTAAACAACAGTTTGATTCTAGGGCCACGATTTATTGCCGGCTTGCAAATGAATCCAGTTACCAGGCCTGTTTATAGGGACGCCTAGGGTGAAGGTCAATATCCCGGGAAATTCCATCAACCCATGACCTTGACCTTGCCTTGGCCGTAAGTTTGCCTCACTTCTTGACTTGACTTTGTTACCGTGGATATAACATTTATGACTTAACTTTTCGCTATTATACGTGCAGATGCCCTCCAAATGATGATAAATACATGTAGAAGCGAGTGGTGTTAAATAATTTAATGACCTGATGTTCTTCGGGCGTCCCGTTTTTCTTAAATCTTGGGCTCAACTATCCAGCACATGTAGGTACATGTTATTACCATTTCCCTCACTGGGAAAGTAAGGAAGACCGAGAGATTGAAACAAGAGCTTGTTTGTTAAAGTTTGTGTTGGGATTTAACGACACATCAGCACGATTACGGCTATACTGTGTCAAACACGGTAAGATACGTTTACACGTCAAGAACAAGAAAGCGGGACAGAAGACAGGAGCAAGGAGAGAGCTAGTCACTTGTCACAAATGCACTAATTCACTCTCATGCACACTTAAACACACAGACATAGAGACAATCAAACAGATAATATAAAGAGAACAGAACGCGTTAATGTAACAAGTTCTTACGTTGGTACACCAGAATAAGATTCACAGTGAGTATCATTATCAACCATAAGAGAAACAACAATGAAGAGGAGACTGCTCAATTCACACAACTAAATGTAAGATATTACTATGACAGGCTATAGCAGCTCATGTATACATAAACAGAAACTGAACAAGGAAAGTAATGTGAAAAATAATGTCCTTTATTCATACTGAGTACCATAGACTTTTGACCTCTGACTTAATTCTTACAACAAATAAAAACCAAACGAAATACAGTTGCAGGACTGATGATGGTCATGTCAATGATAAGATTGTGACTAAGACCCTTATTCAACGTTGAGACAACTGTTTGAATTATGAGCCTAAATCTGACATGACGTAGTGCAAAACAGATCTGACAACGGAAGATCAAGAATTGTATAGAAATGTGTCAACTGTACATACACGTACATTTTACTCATATGTACTACAGGTAAGAGTAAAGCCGTTTGTTCTCCTCTGCTGGATTGTTAGATTCTACCAGAATTGTTCAACAGTTATGGGAAACTGAAGAAAGAAAAGACAAGGACATGATGATAGATATTAATTGAAAGGAGATTTCGATGCTCATTTTGTCGTAATAGCTGTCCACAGGTGACTGAAAGGTGATTTTCAGAGGTAACATGATGTGTACATCTAATTTTCATCCTTTACAATGGTTCTCACCGATTTCCTAAAACACAACATTTTGTTCACATGGGCTGTTTGTTTATGAGTGTGATGAAATTTGGTGCTTTATGAAATTTAAACATCATACTCAAAATATCAAAAAAGCATAATCTTCCTTTTCATAAAAATTTTCTGTGATGATGAATGGTATCCAAATCACTAGGATAAACATGAAAAAAAAAAAAAAATGGATATCTCAATCATTATGTCATACTGGGATCATGAATTCAATTATTATTTTCATGCACAAAAATGTAAATGAAATGTGAATACATGTACATGTCTATTGAATGCCCAGAAAATAAGGGAGAGACGAGGTATGCATAATTGTATAACTGTGCAACAAGCACATTCAGTACAAAATGTCTGGTTTTCCCTGCTACTGAAATGACACAGTCAAAGGAATCCATCAATGAATAATGATCAGATCTGTTCATATACATGTATTTATATATAAAAATTCATACCTAATGATATAAAAACCATACAATATACTGGCTCTTACATCTGTTGTCATCACGTACATGTACCATGACTGTACATAAAGATGCAAACATATGGTATAAACTCTATATTGACTATCAAATGCCCAAACTGAACACAATAACTGCAACAAGTATAACAAGAAAGTCAATCATGTGTTGACCACAACATTACACTCCTGAATGACACATAGGCTGCCTTCTTGATCAACACATGACAATAAACAACAGAAATTATGGCACAAGACAAAGTTCTGTGTAAAGGGTACAAAAATTTCTACTCCCCCCCCAAAAAAGCATACATGAAATTGTAAAACTGTACTATTATCTGAGTAAGGTGAGTAGCTATGAATATGCCACTGTTATTTTTATTTACAAAAGTTTAAAGTCAATCACAACATGAATTGCTGCAACTTTCAAAATACCTATGTATACATGTACAAGTACTATGTGAAGGTACACAATGCTATTCATAGACTGATCAGTTTAAGTAGATGCAACATAGAAATTCTTTGTTCTGAATCATACCAAAAAACTGAAATAAGCCACAAAACACGTGTTAAAAATGTGAGATTCACACCCCTTCTTCCATCTCAACGCATCTAATGATTTATCATAAAATTCCCTCGTCAAGTGCAGTTGAAGTAATGATCTTGTTACAGGAGCAAATGGTAAGACTTGCAAATAAATTTTATTATTGTAAACTAAGGTTTGACTGGATAGTTCCGTTGTGAACACTATGATAATGCCCTTCTGATGAACCAACATTCTGTGTGTGTCCCTGCCATGATAGGCTTGGCTGTATGGCTGCTGAAATCATGTTATTCACTTCTTCACTGCTACACCAATTTTGCATTCATAAGCTAAGCCTCAGTGATACAAATCAACTTGCCTCGCTCCATCCACTGCTGTTCCCCACTTATTTCAATCCTAACTGCTGTGAGCGAGCCAACCAGCACCATCCGTCTAGTACTATCCCAAAGCAATCAAAAGTATCTACTATCATTCGGTGTCACTAAGTATTACATGGACAAGCAGATTCTACAGCACTCCCATGGCTCATTTGTCTATCTTGTGAATACAGCATCAATCTGCATAGAGATATAAAAAAAATTCCTCTATGGTTGAAGCATTGAATCAAAGGAGAAAAAAGGATAGTTGATGGTGGGCTGAGCATGGATGTGCCATGTACATTTTTCCACACATAGAAAACTCTGATTTTCGGACATATTTTGTACTGTGAAGCAATGAAACAGCTAGCAAAGGCACAAAACGGCCAATCTTGTCAATCAATATGCATGGACAACAACATAATTTTTCGTCAGCCCTCTTGCGCATTGCTGTAAAATTAATAAGCTGATAGCAATAACCCATGGTACCTTAATTATTCACAGCGCAATGTGATCTATAATTTGAACAAATGAGCCAACTGCCATTATCATGTGACCAAAAAAGGTTCACAATGTTAAACAGAAAAGGTTCACAATGTTAAACAAAAAATGTTTACAATGTTAAACAAATGAAGCCATCAGTGTCTCACCACTAGAGTACTGTGAGACTCACAACAAGACAAACCCATGCTTGCCTTGTGCACTTTACTGTAGCACAATTGTCTCGCAGCCAGTTAAAATGAGTCATACCACCAACGTGAGTCATTACTATTACATACAACCCTAATTGCCACACAGTAAATAAAAGTTCTGAGCTAGCCAGACCGTAACCAGAGACTGCAAAGAGAAGAGATATGGAGTGACTCCTCAGGATCTGATAAAATTAAGAGAAAAAAATTGATAAAAATAAACAATTTAGCATATTAGTCTATACACTCATATATCAGAACATCTCCGCATACTTATAATCTTATGGTTACAGTGTGTATACATATTTCAACATCCCTGTGATCTGCTGATAAGAGGAAGTATTGTCTTATTCAAAGATGAAAACGTCTTTAAATTTCTGCATTATATAATTACTGATATCGGGCAATTTCCATGGCCTTCTCTGTTTCAGTCTGGCCACCTTCAACTCATTCTGACTGGCTGTGACACATCTATTTATGTTTGTGAACATGTAATAATGTGGAATGATCTCTAGTTGAACCAAACAAATCAATCATTTCTTTGGGGGTCTATTTTGCCAGCCTTGCACTACTCCTGGTCCCTGATGGTTTTTGTTTCTTTTGATCCTGATTTTTCACCTCATTTTCTGTTCTACATTCCTGTTCTTTGTTTCTACTCGCTTGGTCTGATTTCCGACTGCGAGGTCTTCGTTCCCTGGTGCTTCTTTTCTTCACGACGTTGTCCACATCACCATTTCCTTCCATTTCTCCTGTGTTGTTATCCAGTTCACTGATCACTTCTGCCTGTTTCTCTTCTTCTTGATCTTCTTCATTCTCATCATTCTCATTTTTGTCATCTATCTCCCTTACATCAACCTTTTCATCTGTCGATGTCTTGCCATCTGCTGGCTGTTCTTCTGGAGGATTCACATTTGATGTCATCAACACAACGCTATTATCTTCTTCTTTCATCGCTGTGTCATCATCTTCCTCGTCACTCTCTTCACTTAAATTCAATGTTTCAGCCACAGGAAATATTGGTCTCCATGTTGGCTTGAGTTCGCTTATGTCCTCCACCTCTACCTGACTTCCTGATGCACTTTCCCAACCTCCTGTATTGCTCACTCGTCTCGGAGCAACTGATCTCGGGGGTGAAACGTCTCTCTCCTCATCATCCCTATCTTTCTCATCTTCATTGGCAACATAATCACTGTCATTATCATCATCACCATCATACACGTCTTCAAAATCATCATCAGAATTGTCCACAACCAATTTCAAATTTTTCTTTGCCTGTCTAGGCATTCTGGCTCTGACACTAGAATCAAGACCAATGTCTTCCTTATCACTATCATTCTTTTTCTTGGCTTCAACTTTACCATCTAGTTCATCCTCTACCTGCCTCGTCACAGTTTCAGGTTCTTTGCTCTTACGTTTATTGTAATTCTGAGAATGTTTCACTTGACTGCCAGACATTTCAAAATCTGGATCTTCCTCATCTTCACTTGCCACTTGTCTGGTTGCCAAATCTGGTGTCGCTGCTTTGCTCCTGCGGCTTCTGTTCACAGTTCTGGCTGTTCTGGTTTTCTTTTCTGCGGCTGGTTTGGCCTTCCCTGATTTCTTGTTCTGTTTGCTTGTGGTCTGCGGTATGACTTTATTTTCTTTTGTAGGAGCTTCAGTTTTCACAGTAGATTCTGTCTGCTCATCCTGATCTAACTGTGATGTGTCATGTTCTCCAGGGCTGTCTGGTTCCGATTCTTTCTTCAAGACCTTGACATTTCTCTCTGCTTTTTGCCGTGCTGTTTTTGCCTTCTCCGACTTGATGGCCTCCTTTCTGTTCTGTGGCCATGCCTGCTTCACATCACCTGCCTCCTCAAAGTCAGCAAACTTGTCCTTCTTTACCTTCTCTGTCTTGGATGGTTCCTGGGATTAGAGAAGTGAAAATAGCAACAATAATGTATCGCAACAAAAGTTATTTCTCATTTTAATAACAGCAATATTTTACCCAAGAGATAACAGACAAGACAATGGAACAGTATGCCCATGATAACAGCCCACGGAAATTAGGGTCTGATTTCAGTTAACATCAGTTCTCAAGAATGTTGGAATAAGGCAGTAATCCTCCCATACAAAATACTTCTGGGTGAGTATAAAAATAAATTAATACATTCTAAAGAAGTAGCTTGTAAACTCTGCACCTTTCACTTATTGTTACATACAAATATAAATATCACTATTCATATGAGATGGACCTTAGAGGCAAAGATTTCAATACATGGCTTGCAGATACTATGAACAGTTTCAAATTGTTTAAAACAATTTTGCAATTACAAGGCATATATTGTTATTGCAGTGCAATGATAATCAAGTCTTTGACATGCCTCCTCATCCCTTTAAATCAAAAACAATATCCTTGGAACCCCCACCCCACGCCCCATCTCAAATTACATTAAAAATAATATAACTGATCCACCCTCCCCCAGTTCCTGTTGTATATGGCATGGGCCTCGAAGACTATTACAAACAGAACCATACAGACAAATCAAGCGATTGACAAATTCCACCAGTTAAACAGTACATAAAAATTGATAAATGGTCATGAACTGGTTTATCAGATTGCTACTTGCATATAGAGTCTGCAACATCTTCAGAAAATTAGTGAAATAGGAAACTACACTACAGGGAGCTTTTCCATTTTCACTGATGTTAGAATTGCCAGACGGAGATATTTGCCCAAGAGTATTTGTACTCACTTGTAAAAATTTGTTCTTCAACCTGTCTTTGATGAGCAAGCCG
Organism: Peronia verruculata; assembly: GCA_038406235.1. NCBI lineage: Eukaryota > Metazoa > Mollusca > Gastropoda > Systellommatophora > Onchidiidae > Peronia > Peronia verruculata. The sequence goes on from JBCAUA010070834.1 coordinate 7,125, forward strand.
CGAATCAGCAAGCGCCAGTTGTCATACACTCTTTTCTCCCGTTTCTGACAGAAGAAGATAAAAAGATATATAATCCGTGGCAAGACAGATTCTGTCACATATGCACGTACAATATAATGCGGAAAAACGTAGATGGAAAGAGGGGGAGTCATATGTGATTGTGTGCTCACTTTTATGTTTAGGACTATGAGAAATGGATGAAAGAAAATGGGAGAGAGAAAGAGAGACCAGTGCAAAGGTTGCACATACCAAGTGTAGACTTACTGTCTATGTGAAAGTTGGAAGTTTGACATCCCTGCACTCACACTTACATGCAGACAACAATATCACAAATAGCAAAGAATGAGACACAGATTAAATTCATAAGAGACAGCAACTGGGAAGAGAAAAGTGAGATCACTATGGAGATGGATAAAGAGAAAACTATGAGACGTGAAGGGAGGGGCAAACAAGACAAGAGTGACAAATAAGATTCAGTACTGAGTCACAGCACCAAACAAAACACAACAGTGAAGTTGAGCTTAAGGAGCTTAAAGTCACCCTTATGCAAACTGTCTACAGGAAATAAAATAAGATAGTATATGAAGACTCCAGTGGAAAAATCAGATGAGTCACATTCTTGTGAAAAATGAGTTATTGCCCTGACATAAGGCACACCGCTAAGATTGTTAACCAGAACAATGATTCGGAAAAACTAGCTCAGTTCTGCTAAAAAGAGCGTTTTTTAAAGGGTATTCACATTCTGTATACCGGTACGTCTTTCAACCTCCTGATGGAGGTTATCTCGATAGTCAAGGGTATACAGTGAAAAATTATAGACTTCTAAACTTTAATTTCTGTTTTTTTTTCCTTTGTAGAAAATGTGACTTATCTGTTGTTTTCACAAGAGTCTTCATGTATTTTTTGCATTTCATTATCTGTGGCAACTAAGCAACTCGAACTGGGTAAATCTATAAGTATTTAGCTCTGAGCTGCCACATCAGGAGAAAGGTATGTCATGGTATAGTAACACTGAACTATAAATATCTCAGCTGGATCTAATGCAACATATTCCTCCTCTCCATGAAGCTTTCACATGACAGAGAAAGTTCTGCCTCATACCTCTATCTCCCTCTGAAGCTGTATCTCCTGGTCTTCCTCCCAGGCAGCCAGCAAAGTGTCGGCAAATTCCTCACACACCACCCAGCCATCCATCCTGTCACAGATCAACAAGTTAATGAACAAACTGTGGTAACTCTGATAGTATTACACACAATATCTTCCCGTATCACCCATCCATCCATTGTGTTACAGAAAAATATGTCAAGTATCAAATTGTGATAGCCCTGATACTGTTACACACATTATCCTCACCCACTATCCAGCCATCCACCCTGTCACAGGGCAATAGATCAATTAATTACCCCTTCACTGCTACACATATTTACTCCCGCAGCACTAAGAAATCTTCCCACAATGGGCAAAATCACCAGTGTACTTTAACACAATTTCATGCCTGTCAAGTTTAAAACCCATTCACTGTTCTGTTGATATAAAACAAATGTCATAATATGACTGGGGTCAGGCGCGATATTGACGTGCAACATGCGCCACCATAAAATTGTATTTTACGGTGACATACACTTGACATCAAAAGTACACTGACCCCAGTCATACTATGACTAACTTAGTACGTCAAGAGAGCAGTGAAGGGGTTAGCAAATGTGATAGCTCTGATAATGTAAAAAAAAACATCACAGAAAACAACACACTTTTTCCCTACTATAACTACCCAATTTTATAACTGGATATCTGCCTGATGGACAGAGAAAGTAGCACTGTAACCTCTTGGGAATAAGCTGGGGCAAAAGATCAATCTTTGTATTTTTTCCCCTATGGTCATGCTTTTATCTATTCTGTAAAATGTCTCATGATAAAATTCTAGATAATTCCTATTCCCCACCTGACTTTCAACCCAACTAAAACACACTGATGAATTCTAAACACAACCAGAAACAAAAAATAAAAAATGTAACCCATCCTTCAGTTTAACATGAGCAAATGATTAAATTTGTTAAACAACATATAAAACAACACTGACATACACTTCCTAGCTAGTTATCCTGACAAGTTTTTTATTCATTACAAGTTATCTAAATAGCCTATCAAACAATGACGATTTATCTGTATGATGTTCCGAACGACTCAATCTCTCTCATACAAAGAGCAAATCAAGTGACAACCGTAATGCTGACCACGGTCAGCTTACAAAGGGTGAGAATAACTTATAACTTACAAAGGGTGAGAATATCCCGAGTGATAATCCCAGCCAATCATAGCCTGCGCTATGTCAATGTTCAGTTTCTTGGCTATGCGCTGCATGTTTTGGCCTGAAATGAAATATTTTTATACATAGGTACACTTGAAAATGAAAACAAAGAATAAAACTTATTTAACAGAGGTGTGTAAACATGTCATAATCATAGCAGCACAATGTTCTAAAAATTTAGCGACACAGCTTTGCTCTAAATCACATTACTGTACATTGTTATACAGGGTGTTCCTAAAGTTACTATACAGTTGGCTGAAAACTACTCTGTGAAATAGGCATACTGAAAACAACTCAAAGAATAGAGTTCTTCAAAGGAATGTCTCTGGGGAAATTGAGGCCGTGGCCACAGTGCATCTGAGTCTAACTCTCGCACTGTAGCTGCATATTGTCAAAGGCCAAACTCATTTCACTGCCATGGGTTGCAGTGCGTCTGGGTCTGACCACGTGGCCAGCTGGCATGTCAGTCAGCGTTTTCTGTTATACCCGCCTGCGTATTTTACATCTTGCAAGCTCACAGCATGACTACATGCCGCCACAGTGCGAGAGTTAGACACAGATACAGATGCAATGTGGCCCTGGCCTTAACTAGAAGAACTAAAGACTTGTCATTGTGCCTGCATTGAAATAATCAGATTTTCATGTGTTGCATTTTCAACACAGTGGAGCCTCACAAGTAACTCTTATAGACAGCCTGTATAGTACATGCCGTGAATTTAACCAATTTCACCATCAAACATTTTATATATTCACAGAAGGTCTACTTATAATAGAAACTAATTTATCCTTACCCCTTATGTGCACTGTTCCCTTAGGTAACATCCACGGCTTGAACAGTTCCACATTGCCATATTCATTTCTCGGAACTTTGCCCTTTGGAGAAGATAACATAGCCACACAAATAAGATTTAAAAAAAACACCACTGAGAAACACAAAAATGAGCAACAACACAATTGCTGCTCCTATTACACGTTTGATTCCACCTGGATATAGAGCTGTACAAAAATATGACTTGTTACATTTCACTCATTGCTATGAATGGATATATGTAGATAACTGTATCACACGTTTTCAATAGTTCTCTTATTTTCAATCTCATATCAACACAGGCTGCAATCTCTCTGGATAAATTTATTGTTCATTTGGCTAACAACTGCTGGTTGAGCCTAATTCAAATTATGTATTGTTACCACTAAGACGCTGATGGTGCAACATGAGCAGAAAAGATGTGAAAACTATCATACTTTTCAATACTTGATGGTAATTTTGGAAAAATGAAATATTTTGTGTCCAGCAACAAGATCATAATAAGGTACTATCTATACAAAGATCCTCAGTTCTGTAAACCCCAAGACACAAAGTGGTCAGCCACATTTCTTGAAGTAAAATCTTTTATAACAGATAAAACAATTGAGCTAAATTCACCAGCTGTTTAACTTATCAAAACAATGAATTGCTTTCTTCAAGAAGAAAGTAAAGATGAGAATTCATGTCACCCTGATGAATTAAAGGGACTTTCCTCAATAAATGAAAGGTTAGCACTCACATCGACTGCCGGCGGAGGGATGTAAATCTCTGTCTGCCATTCTCCAT
>JBCAUA010070845.1:0-10000 GCA_038406235.1 Peronia verruculata
AGATAGATAGATAGATAGATAGATAGATAGATAGATAGATAGATAGATAGATAAGATAGATAGATAGATAGATAGATGTCGATCCACCCTGACCTGTGACTGGATGTCCTTTAGTGTATGCCCATAGTATGTGGCCGTTTCCTTATTAAAGGCAAACAATTGGCGACTTTGTCACCTCCCCTGTCAGTTGTAATCATGTGACAATTGGAACAGTTTCATTGAACATAAACGTCTCTAAGAGTTAAATGGAGTTTTTCTTTTTAACAGAATTTTTGTTCGTAGATTAAAACGAAATATGAATTGCCGATTACCAGTTCTTTGAAATGGGTGATAGGTTTGATTGCAAACTAGTTGCAAGGAATTGGGCCCCTCCCTCTGGCTTTCCCGTCTGTCTTCTCTGTACTTTTTATTATTATTATTGTTATTATTATCATTATCATGTCGTTATGTAGTCCAGATGCTCAGCACTTGCCCTCATCAGTTTAATTAATAGTATAGTAAGAATTCAGTGTAGGAATCAAGTTGTGATCAGTAATAAAAACATTCTCAAGCATCTAAATTAAACCAAAAGAGTAGGGATGTATGTCATTAAAATATTTAAATGATAATATGCCTGTTTGTGTCAGTGAAAAAGACTGTCTTATAAAGTTATGCCTTTTTTTTTTTTTTTGTTAAAAAAAAGTTGGCGATTTTAAAGTAGACGATGATATTCTATGCTATCTGGACTGCAATCACTAAATTCCAACAAACCATTTCACTTTCTCGGAATTACTACTAAATTGCTCTCGCTAGTTACCTGTCAGGTTACATCAGTGTCAGATTCTCTTGGTTTGTTTGCCGTGTTCTAATGCTATTCGGAAGGGTAGGGTGGGAGGGAGGGGGTGGAAGGTGCGGGGTGGGGGGGGGGGGGGATAAAAGCATGTGATTGCATGAGTTGAATGATCAGGTGATTGATAATCGTTAATGCTAACTTTGAGACTGGCGATAGCAGTAATAATCATTTCCTGAGATCTGCACAGTCGCTTGAAGTTGAGGCGTAAGACCTTGGGTTAAGGGAAAAGTCAATGTTTTGAGTGAGGGAGTGAGTGAGGGAGTGAGTGAGAGAGAGAGTGAGTGAGTGAGTGAGTGAGTGAGTGAGTGAATGAGTGAGTGAGTGAGTGAGTGAGTGAGTGAGTGAGTGAGTGAGTGAGTGAGTGAGTGAGTGAGTGAGTGAGTGAGTAACGGTGTTCACGTACTCCCTGGGAAGTGTCTGAGTGGGGCAGGGGGTGGTGGATGTGTGTACGAGGGAAAGGAGGGGGTGAGGTAGGGGTGGGGACGGGGGTGCTAGGACGCACAGACGGATCAATTCAGGAAAGGCCGCTAAGACACATGGAAGTGAGTTTTCAACGTGATCTATTATCAAAGGGTAAAGAAAATCGAATGACGTAAAATGCACAGAGACGCACATGAAAAAAAGAAAGAAAAAACGAAAAAGATTAATGAAGGCTGGTAAGCAGGAATGAAGGAAGGAATCAAGGACGAAAAGAAAGAAAGAGGAGGAGAAACAGAGAAAGTAATCTGACGTTTGAGGGAATTCACGAACGAATGCATAAATAAGCGAAAGAATACACGAATGAATGAGCGACTAAAATGAGGAAAGAAAAATGAAAGAATGAATGTTATGAGTGAACGACAGAGTAAATGAACGAGTGGATGATTGAATGAAAGAATAAATGAATGAATGAATAAAATCGTGAATGAATCAGCGAACGAACGAATGAACGAAGGAGCAAAACAAAGAACGAATGCACGAACGAACAGATAAACATACGAACAAATAAATGAATGAATTAATGAACGACCGAATGAGAGAACAAACAAACAAATGAATAAATGAATGAATGAATGAATGAATGAAAGGCGATGTCTGGCTTTCAACAACCGCAATCCACTACTAGCCCGCGTGAAATAACAGAAATATAAGACTTGATTCTGGTTCTTTCACAGATTGAACTGAGACACTTCCTGGTCGGTCGTGGTCTCGCCTTTCCCTGAGGGCCAGCCATTATTATTCCAAAACGCTGGGTATTCAAGCCCAGATTTGGTTAACCTTAACGAGGTGTCCAAGGGGGACTGCTATAAAGCTACTTTTTGCCAGAATTATTTCTGCTTATGAACGAAGATTCGTCAGTTTAGACTTAAAAACGACAAACAAAGGGTAGGACAAGCTAAGATACGATCTATTTGTTTGTTGTTGTTGTTTTTTTTTTTTTTTGGTTCTATTTTTAACGGCAATATTAGATAGGTAGTATAAATAATTTTTATTTATTTCACTGTATTGGGGGTTAAACGACACATTAGCACGATCACGGCTATATTGTGTCATACACGGGAAGATAGGTTTACACGTCAAGAAGAATAGAGGAAAGACTGCGGGACGGAAGGAGCAAAGAGAGAGAGAGAGAGAGAGACAGAGAGAGAGACATATCGATAGAAGACATCCCCATCGATGGTGGGCTTTCACCGCCTGCCCGCCCGCAGGTGGGAGCAAAGTGCCCGCGGGGGATAACAGAGATCAGAGTACCTCTACTTTTAATGACGATAGAAAACGGGACAAGATAAAACAATCTTTACTACAATAAGAAATGACAGTAGAAGATAGTGATGAACTTCATTTTGTCCTCAAAGGAAATCCCTATTACAATCCATACACATGCAAGACAGTCAACTATGGACTTAAAAAAAGATCGATGGACTTAAAAAGAAAATGTTGCATCGGAAATGGCATCAAACAAAACCAGACTAAAAATAAAATAAAATAGAATAAATAAAAGAAAGTAAAATAAATGAAATAACATACATGATATATATATATTATGCGCTAGTTGTTGTTGCTGTTTTTAATTTTAAGAAAAAAAAAAATTGATGTCAGTAATAAATCAAAGAATTTCTGTAACGCTCTCGGCTTATAATCCTACATAGTAAAATGAACGAACAGTTATTTCGGACACATTATGCAACGAACGAACAATTCTTTCGGCATATTTAAACTGTTCCAAAGTAAGTGGAACCGTTACGGGATAACCAGACTGGAACGTTGTACAAATTATCCCAAGAGTAAATTAATGATCGTGGCTGCGAATTCATCAGGCTTTTATATGTTTCAGGGTTAAACGTTTGATTTCTGTGTGTTTCGAGATTAAAAGAAAAAAAAAATTCTGATAAAATTTCATTAATAATGTCATGAAATTCGTCTTTATACATCTTGCTTTGAGTTTGGAATCTTTTTATTTGTCGGACTTCCAGTTACAGTATCAACACACTGCTAGCTACTTGCTTATACAGAGATGAAGTGTTTTGGACGGAATTCTAGTGACATCTGACAGCTCTATACATGTATATCAAGGTTACGGTTTTGGTCAGCTTTTCAACCTCCTGTCATGGTGGTTATATTAGCTGGTCCTCGACCGTAGTAACAAATAATAAAACACTAAATTGTGTTTTTAACAACAATATATCACCGTCTTGACTAAGTTTGAAGTCTTATTTTCCACCGTACTCCGCTTTGGCGTTCTTTTTCTAAAGTCTTTCAATCTTAAAAAAAAGTAGGATTATCTCGGCTTTAAGTGGCTGGCTGTTTTTGCTGAGATTTTTGTGGACAGAAATTAAGAATTTGGAAATTTTGCCCGGACAGCGGCAATTTCATCAACTTTGAACTGCTAATGATTCTTTAATGTGCGTAACGTACACACGGGACCTCCGAAATGTATTCGCCCTTACCCAAGAAGGCTAGACTCGGGTGTCCTTACCCGAAAGGAAGCTAAGGGACCGTTGAGTCAGTGAAAAAAAAAAAAAGAATGCAGGTTTCGATCTTCGTGTCCTTCCATCTCCCAATGGAGGACCCTGCGCGTCGATCCTGACCTCCCCACCGTGTTGTTTTCAGCCTGATGCAGACGCCAAACCACATAGCCACTGCCTCCCTCACCCCAGCCCTCCCTCTTTCCTCTTCGAGTGCCAACACACTTGTTTATATAGTCAAAGATCAAGTGCTTGCGCGAGGGCATACCGTTTAACCGTCATTAAGCCATTCCAAGAGGGCCTTTCCTTGCAGCTGAGCCATCAGTGAAGGCAATACTATCTGAATCTCTCTAGTGGCGTTGCAACAAACTGTGTCGTACAACTAATTATACAGAGTGCCTAATGGTTGGACTAAGGACATCGCTGTGCAGCAAACGCACTGAGTATGCACTAGAAAACCGCTGACACCCACTTGATGTACTATGGGGGCGAGCAACTTCAAACGGTGATAGTAACTCGTTCCCAAGACAGGGCTATGGATAAGGTTTTGACTAATAACAAGAAACTGCCTGGTAGGATCGTTGACAGACAGACAGACAGGCCGACAGATAGGGTTGAGAGAGAGAGAGAGAGAGAGAGACAGGCTTACGAAACAGACAGACAGACAAACGGACAGAAAAGCAGACAGCCTGATAGATAGATAGATAGATAGATAGATAGATAGATAGATAGATAGATAGATAGATAGAGAGATAGAGAGATAAATGGATGGATAAATGGAAGAATGGGTGGGTGGATGAATAGACTGACTGACGGACAAACAAACGAACGGCTGGTCAAACAGACAACCAACAGACAAACAAACTGACAAATGCATGCAGTCACAAAGTTTCAGCACCATCAGCACATTTCACCACAGGACACAGTGCATTATCATTCTTTCTATAACATTCCAGGCCAAAACACATCATTATGCTTACTGATCCGTGCATTCATCCAGCTGCCAAATTTGTCTACGTAATCCACGAGCCCAATAATAAAAGCCTAGAAAAATCCCATTCTTGGATGGATGGAAAATCGCCCTCGAATTGTCAAAAAAGTCCACGGAGTCAAATGCTGGCGCCTGGCTTGTTTTACTACACACTAAGCTGGTTATTGGTGTCTCTGGCCTCTTCGAAGTTTCATACAAAGTAAGACAGAACTCGGAATATATAGGGCTAGGCCTAAACATTCAAGCTCTGAAACATGAACATGTATTTACAGAAACCTTGGTGCAAAAACCATCTCCAGTTTGATACCAAGATTTCTGTAAATACTTATTCACTATTTACAGACGTACTGAAGTTATAAGTATTTCTTATTCACAAATAAGAAATCATTTTTCTTAGAGGATTTCTAGAAAGTTAAAACATTCTAGAAAGATCGAACTGCAGCTAGCGTTCCGTCCTCTGGAACTATAATAATCAATGCTTTCATATCCTCTCTCTGCATGTTCCTCGTTTGGTCAAGTTCTCGTTATTGATATTTGGTTTTCCCTCAAATTAATGAGAATCTTTATCTCATCACAGCGGAAGCATCCAGGCTGGCATATAAATTTATAATGAGGTTTCTGATACTCAAAGGGTCAAGTACGAAAGTACTCAGCCTTGACCCTAATCTTTTAAGCACGAGTGTATAACATGTTATCGTTGTAAAAAGTAATTAATTTGCGACTGAAACTTTTTAGGGTTAAAACTAAACACACAAACACACACAAAACACATCCACACATTACACTACCGAGTTTATGTCATTGTGACAAAAATTTATATACTTATTATGAATGTACAAAACTTGGCAGGCCACCGAACGGAAGCCCATAAATAATCTAATCTCCCGTGTGGATATACGTTATATGACTAACTCAACTTGGTAACTAACAGAACGAAACATTCACACTAATTTTGACACTCAGAAATAAAACACTGGAAAGTCCGGAGGCTTTCTATGGCGATATATTATGTCCAGTGTTCTACCATAATGGCAGGTCGTTTTCAGCACATTTACGATAAATGAAGACAAACAACAGCAGCAACAACAACAACAACATTGTTTATAGTACAGGTCATTTGGTGAGTTGTAATATATATGATTCTGTTGATGAAAACAGATTAATATCACAAATCTGTTGGTTGATGTAGTTTTATTTTAATGACATTAATTTGACAACTCTTATCCTCTGCTCAGGAATGCCATGCGTTCTGGGTTGTATTCAGGCGTAAGTCTGACTGAGTTGGGAGACAGGAGTGACATCCTTGGTAAATTAGAATGAACAGAGACTGGGATGGGTGGGCAACAGACGCAGTGTGTTTTCGGCCTAAGTCAAGAAAGTCCGTAACGAATGCAAAGAAAATGACACTGTACATAAATACACACATTTCCTTAGTAATAAAGAACACTACACATTATAAAAACAATATAGAACACTTTCTTAATTAAGATCTTTAGTAGCCTCCTATGTAGATCTAGCTGACTGGCATAAAAGAAAACCTTGTTACAGGCATGAAAAATCTATCTCATGAAAATGTAATTATAATTATTTTCCTATTTGATCTAAAGGCATGCAGAAGAGAAGTTATTTGATCTAAAGGGCATGCAGAAGAGAAGTAAGTTTCTGTATGTCAATAGACAACTCTGAGACAGACACTAAATTCAAATACGTCTGACAGAGACTGGATTCAAATCGCCCAACCCATTCAAAGAAAGCCATAAGAACAGGTAAACAAGGTTTCAATCATATGGGTTAGAAGAAACCGGTTGCTCATTTCTGCATATTTTTTTTTTTTTTTTGTACTTTCTTACAAGTTTACCAGCCAACATAGATCTACATATATAGGATACAACTTCGTAGGTTTGCAGTGAAGGAGTAAATCTTGTTTATTATAAAAGCGGAAACAAATAAGGACAAGATGTAACGCCCGGGTCCATCAACTGGTGCCCACTACTGACCCGATTTAAATACCAACACAAGTAATATTACCCATCAATGTAAGACTTAGATCTAAATCTACTTATACTGTGAAGAAAACATTATTTTCATTAATGTTTATGCTGTTGAATCTTCTTTATATCAGAGATCAAATCAAAGGTATGTGTACCCTTTCTATCTACTGACTTGGTACCTAATACCAACTAAGTAGATCTAGATCTAGAGTCTAGATATTTTTCAGTAACACTCCATCGCCGTGTGTAAACAAAAGATTTCTTTTAATTAGGCAAGAGGGCACCCATTTCACATGTAGACTTTTGTTCTCATATTTAGATCTAGAATGAACAACCAAACAGAGTGTGGCAAGGTATTTATAACATTCTTGGTCACCCATTACTAGACCTTATATAATGTAAACGAGATTTAAATACCTTGCATAACTAATCCTGCTCTTTAATGCTAGATGGAATCTATTCTACGATAAGCATGGCGAACTTATTTCATTTATGATACCTGTTCCACCTAACAGACCATTAAAAGACCAAATTGCCGCCAAGTTTTGGCAACACATTCACGCTTAGTCATCAAGTTCGGACATCTAGATCAGATTTAAATACCCTAACCAACACAAGTAACACTGCACAAATATTAGACTACTTGTAAGACTTACGAAATCTGCCATGAAGAAATCCTCGCACGACACACCTCCAGAAGTTCCACATAGCCAACTCCCTGGTAAACACTTTGCGGTTTTAAAAAGTCATGGGTGGTAGCAGTCTGTGGTCTGATGTGATCTAGATCTAGTCTAGATCTGCTGGTGTGTTGATGGTGGTGTGTCCGGTCTAACTAGTAATAGTAGTTAGTGGTGGTGGTGGTGGTAGTGGTAAAGGTGGTAGGGCTGAACGCAAGACCACAACCTCCCCCTCCACCTTGTAACAGCGCTGACCCACGGTCTGTGTGCTGTTATGCTATGCTTGCCATGTATGCTCTGGCTGTGCTGTGCTGTGCGGACGCTCGGACGGACGGACGTAAGGACGGACCTGCGCTACAGATTCCGGTCACTTCACACCCCATTTAATTGCAATGACCGCAGCGTGTTTTTCCGTTGTGCCAATAGTGGAGGAATCCGACGGAACACGGAAGGACAGAAAGAGAGAGTGAGAGAGAGAGAGGGAGAGACAGAGGAGGTAAGACAGTGAGGCAAGAGAAAGAGAGAGAAGGGGGGGGGGGCTCAACGAATTGGGAGAACAAAACTGAGAGAAAGAAGGAGGGATATAAAGAGATATAAAATGAGGGCCTCAAGATAGACACTCGTACAGAGAGATGAACGGTCAGATGGATGCACTAATGCACTAATGGATAGACGGATGAAAGAAAGACGTGAACTCCATATTAGTACATGAATATATAACGACCATTAGGAACCATATCGCGGCTGCATCTGACGAGCCCGGGTTCCAAAGACGTGACTTTTTTGCCTGACAGATTCTAAGCACTCGCTCCATGCTATCATAATCGACTTACTGCTTCCCCCTAACTCTGACTGAATAGATCGGCTCACTGTTTTGTCGTAATCACAGCTGAAAATTGCAAAAAGAAACAAACAACAACAACAACAAAAAAAAAGATAAATTCTGTGTATGAACGAGTGAAACAAAGAAATAAATACAGGAAAGAAACAGATAAATAAGTAGGTCTCTATAAATAAATGAATACAAAATAAATAAATAACAAAATGTAAATAAATAAACAAATGATACAGGAATAAATTAATCGATCAATCGATAAACAAACTTGACAGTTTCCTCGTCTCTTACAGCCCCACCTCCCCATTATCCGTCGGCGGGTGTTCCCGTTTAGCCGGCCCTGACCTTGGCTAGGGAAACCCGCCCACTCGCCTCCCACACTGCCCTCGTGCGAGGTCGGGGCCGCCCGCTCGTTACTTACACCGACCATATCTACTGGCAGTCTGCTGACAGCTGCGGGCGAAAGTCATCCACCTCGCCTCTACGTTCCCATACCCGGTAGCGCACTGTTGTTCCCGGGTAGGGCTAACTGGCCGCGGGCGAGAGTGATCTATCCAGGCTGTATACCATTAGTATTGCCGGCGCGCTATGCCTCTCAGGACGGCATCGGGACTTGGCATACTAGGATATTACAGTGAGAAAATGGCCCCGTGAACCCGTGCACCAACGCTTTCCTTTCCCGCGAGTCTTGAAGACGAAGTATCTTTCTCAAACGCAATCGAACCAGCGGCGGTACATGTATCTAAGTGATCTAACTAGCTATCCTTTCGGCCTGTGTGGTGGATCACTTGTACAGTGATAATCTCAAACGTAATAACTGAACCAAAGGCGGCGGGGTGGACACTACATAAAAGTAGCTAAACGACTAAGTGATCTAGTTCGGCCTGTGTTGTGGATCACTTTTACACAGACAATATCAAACGTAACTGTTTGTTTGGGGGGGGGGGGGGGGTTCACGGCACATCAGCACAATCCCGGCTATCTTCTGCCAAATGCGGTAAGACACGTTTACACGTCCTGAAGAAGAGAGGAAAGAAAGCGGGACAGTTAGTAAACAAGAGGCAAGAAGAGAGAGAGCAGGGATATTGCCCCTGGAATATCGAGGATGGCATGCCATGGGAGACATCCCACTGATGGCAGGTTTTCACCGCCTGCGGCTGGAAGCAAAGAACCTACTTTTATACCCGGGCCCCCGAAGGGAGGGGAACCAGAGGCCAGGTGGGCACTAGGTACATGTAGTTAAGTGACTATGTGATCTGACTGGCTATTCTTTTGACCGCTGTTGTGGATCACTTGTACAGCTATATGGTAGTCTTCTTCGCTCCAAGCGCAGTCCTGGCAGTGCGTCGAGAAATATGCGGAACTAGACATGAGCCACAGACCCCAGGCAAAACTAATGCAGGCTCGTTATTTCTGTCCCCTACTCTCATTAACAGGCGGACTTAGATACAAAAGCAACAGCTCGGAAACAAGAGACTAAAGAAACGGGAGAATATAGACTGAGCCTGCCCAACTACCCAGTACCCAGGCATCTTTTTTTTTTTTTTAACTCCTTTCGCATAGGCTAACATCTGTGTAATGATAGTGCTACCTCAGTCCACGAGACAGCACCGAGTTCTTTTATTGTTCATACGTCATCGTTGTACTCTTTCGTTTTTCTCTCTTTTTCTTTCTCTCCCTGCCTCTTCCATCCATCCATTTGCTGATTCCGTTGGCCAATCATTCATCC
>JBCAUA010070856.1:0-11025 GCA_038406235.1 Peronia verruculata
AGCAAAAAAAATCACCTCCGCCCCCCCCCCCCCCCCCCCCCCTAAAATGTGGTTTAGAATAATTACAAAGGCATCAGTAACATCTAATTAAATTTGTGTTGTTGGCCTACCTATGCTGAAGGCATATCGCAGCAAAATTTTGATAACATATATTTGTCCTCACTTACTCAGTGACCCACGTCCTGCATTATTTCCTCAGGATCTCAGTGCACAGACAAGACAAGTGACCCTGTGACATGTTCAGCAGGATACTACAACCCTGCATCTTCAACTACAGCCTGTCAGATCTGCCCTGCTGGACATGAATGTCCTGATACCATATCCACACCATCAGCTTGTTCAACGGGTTTGTCTTCCATGATATTAAAGTTTTTAACCAATTGTACTGTATAACCATGAAACAATAAAAGAAATAATGATAGTTATTCACCATCAGTATTGCAGAGAATAATGATTGAAACAAAATTTAGAGAAAATATAGAAATATGGTTAAGGTTATTCCCTTTAGACACAGAAGAGAATGAAATAATACAAAACAAATAAAATAATAACAACATAAGCTATTGAATATACTTGATATGTAAAAGAAAGAATTTTTTCTATGTCCAATCTTTTTGAGGATCAAACAATAGGATTCTGAGACTGGTTTAGTTTTAGGGAGATAATCTATCTCCTTTTGCTTTTGTTGTTCCACTTAACTGTTATTGTTTCCACCAATTTGCATTAAAAAATTTTTTTTTTTCAAAAATGTGTTGTTCAGCTTAAAAAAATGCATAAAGTTCTATTTAAGAACTGTATAAAATGACTATATAAAGAGTCAGATAGATGTAGCTGAACGTTGACAAGACATGTGGCGTACTTGCTTATTGTGGTTCTCCGTTGACTTTACTAAACTGGCAACATTTTCATGAATGACAAAATTTCAGGGACTGAAGGATTTCGGGGCAAAATGTGACAAAAGCCATTTTTGAAAATTTTGAGTAATAGCCCTCAGTACTGGGGATCGTGATAGTGCTATATGATAGAGACTTTCCTTTTCATTAGATGTGACTTATCTTTCCCGAAAGTCTTCAGAAAAGTCTACTTCTTAATGATGACTTACTAACCAAACAAATTGTCATTTTTCTCTAAACAGCGATTTTGGATATGTCTCCTTTTGCCCAGAAACCCTTCAACTGTACATTTATATTCTTCAGTAAAGGAAAAAAAAAAGGTAAATTTGAATCTTGACCTCACAGGCTACCAGAGTGCAGCAGGATCAACTTCCTGTAGTGAATGTCCGGCAGGCTATGCTTGTCCGTCTAGCACAGATCCCACTGCTAATGTTGCATGTGCAGCTGGTTCTTACTCCCTGGCTTTAGCTACCACCTGCACAAGTTGTCCAGCTGGCAAATACTGTCCTAGTACAACGTAAGCCAACAAACTACTTATTTCTTTCTGTAACCTAATGTTTTGGAGGTCTTGGTTTTAGTTCTCAGAGTAATGCTTTGTGGGGTATGAAATAGGAATATGGAAGCAATATAAATACGGCTTTTTAAATTTTTTTTTTTTTTTTTAGCTCTTTCAACAACACCTATATAGTGTTTGTAACAGGCAGCATTATGGCTTTTGTGATGCTAAAAGAAACATGTCTGATCCAGGAAAGTTGGCCACGGGAGAATAAAAAAATTGTCACAATGGAAAGCTCATATTTGAAACAGTGTTCTGCAGTGAGATATGTTCTAACAAGAACAGAATGCTTGTATGCATGGAGGCAACATGAGTGCTTGATGGATTCAAAAGATTAGAGATATTCTTTTGGTATTGGTATTTTTGTATTATTGTTTTCTCACTTTCAGGGAAGCTTTGGTCTATGACTGTGCCTCTGGCTATTATTCGCTGGGAGGCAACTCTTCATGTACTATTTGTCCTGCTGGCCAGATGTGCCCCAACAAAGATGGCTCTGGCATTGCAAACTGCAATCCAGGCACCTATGCTGTGGCGGGATCGACATCATGTACAGACTGTCCTGCAGGGATGGCGTGCCCAGACTCAACCACTGATCAGGCTATTGCTTGTGCCCCTGGTAGCTATTCAATTGGGGCTCAAACCAGTTGTACAGTGTGTCCATCAGGAAGGTAATAAGATAGCTAAATTGTTCACTTTTACATGCGCTTAGGCCTATATGCTTGAAATACTTTCCTAAATCCTATTTATATGCAGTTTGTCTATTCTATTACAAATATAATCTCAGTGTAAAGAACCTTATTGGCTTTTTTCAGTTGCATCTAATATTTCTTTTTTAAAAATTCTGTTCACAATAATTTTTTGTACTATCTTTATTTATAATGGGCGTTTGGCCATCAATGGAATGTGCATGTCATAAAATAACTTGTGTTAATGCAAGCATCTGATCTGTAGCTTTCATTTTCATTATATCTCTGATGATTTTCTAATGATTAAAATCTTGTTTTTGCCTGCTCTAAACTTTCATACACGTACATCTAAAATGTCAGTTTCTTTTCTTTTGGTCATGTTGTTGCTTATTTTTTGCCTTTTGCTTCAGTTATATTTTGTATTAAACAATCAGAGACCTCAGTTATTGCTGCAGATTAAATTGTTTTATGTTCTATGTTTTCTTCCAGTTACTGTCCATCGACAACCACCAACTTAGAGATTAACTGTCCTGACGGATCTTTTGCTCTAGAAAATGCCACCTCCTGTACACAGTGTCCTAGAGGATATGAATGCCCAGATCTCGCTTCCAACACATCGTAAGAACTTCATTATATAGAGATGTAGTGTTAAAAAGAAAAGCTATAGTTTATATAGGGATTTTTTTCCTCTGCACAACATAAATTTTTATTGTTTTAGGTTTGGTGAGAAGACTTTCATTTGCTGCATAATTAATTCAAGTGTGAAAAAAAACCATGTTGCCAGAATTTCTGTATATTTCAATTTTGTTGGACATAGCATTTTGCAGTGTGTGTAACTAAATGGCAGTGTAGCTGTATTTATCTTACTTTTTGCATTGCTGGACTAATAGTTCCTCTTCTTATTCCTGTCTCCAGGACCAAATGCTCCCCCGGTTACTACTCTCTGGGAGGACAGAAACAGTGCACTCAGTGTCCTGAGGGCTACATGTGCCCAAACATTGAGACAGGCAAGGAGCTGTGTCCAAATGGGTTTTACAGTGCTGCAGGTTCAGTCAACTGTACTGGCTGTGAGCCTGGCTATTACTGTCCAACTACCACCAGTAAGTAGAAACAAATTGGTGAATGCATCAGATAACTCTCTATAACTCTTATGAGAAGTGAGAGAAGGTCTCATAGATTCATTCATACAGCATTTTGTCAGCTCTGTTTGATTTCTTTCACAATTTTTTTTTTTCTAATCAGTAAATACTGTTATATTCATGAACTCCGAGACCTTGACAAATTTTATTTCCTCTGGGCTCCCAACCCAAAAAACATTGAGCGAATAACTTTCCTTCTTATTCAATAACTTGTGGAGTGTGAATATTTTGTGTCCTTGGTAAGTTGGAATTGAAAGAAACAGTTTATCACTCTGACAGCTATCACACTGACAAATTGAAAGTCAACCATGACTATCCTCTTCATATATGTTTTTATATGTTTTCATTATTGCCCTGACGAAGACTCAAGTTGATTCGAAAATGTGGCAGAGACCATCACTATCAAGTTATACATTTCTGTGTTATTTGTTTTTCTTGAATTGTTTTGCTAGTTGCCGGTCTGACAGTTTTATTATATGTTTATAAAATGACTATCCTCTTCATAATTGCCTGTTGTTTTGCAATACTTCAGGGCAAAATTTTTCCTTGGTTTTCAACCTCTGGCCATTTTCAATTAATTAATATCCTTAATAGTTGAAGGATTTATTATGGCCCAAGAATCAGTGGCAAAGACAATAGGAAAACAGATTTAGTAGTTAATCCTTATACGTCAAAGAACTAGTTCAGCAAACTTTATGTTTGATTTCTTTCCCAGTTGGCAAATAGCCCAATAACAAAGAACTCATCTGTTTTTGCTGATGGGCCAAGACTCATTTCTTTTTGTGCAAATAAATGTTATCAGAAAGACTGAGACAATCTAATGTTTTTGTTGATGTGTTTAGGCTTAGTGGACACATCTCATTCTTTACTAGTGAAGCTATGTAAAAATGAGTCTGCTCTTGAGAGAAATGGCAAAATAGTTGTCTAGTTTACATCCCAGGACAGCTCAGCTAAAGTCTGGTTTTCTGATCAATCAGTATTTCACCAAAATAATGGCTATAAGAATAATTGAAACATTTGTTTATTTCTGTCTGTGCAATTTCAGCAAAGGCTCAATCTCCAAGTAGATATTACTTATCCATGATGATTCCCTGAGTGTGCATGAGAGATTAGAGTCAATTTAATACATTTTGCTTCTACAGTTTCAGCTAAGGCTCAGTGTGCAGCAGGTTACTACTCCACTGGTGCCTCTCTCCAATGTTCCAAGTGTAGCTATGGCTACATTTGTCCAGCTGGCTCCACCAGTCCCACTCCAGCTTCTCCCGGCTGTCCGAAGGGTGGCTGGTGTGATGGAGAACAGTTCAATCCATGCCCAGCTGGGACTTTCAATCCCTTTAATGGATCAGCCACTCCTACAGACTGTGTCACATGTCCAGCAGGTGGGCTGAGCTTTGGAAAAGATAAAATAATAAGATGTTGGACTTTTGATGAGATGTAGTAATAAGATGTTGAATTTTAGATAAGATATGACAATAAGATGTTGAGCTTTAGATGAGATATGACAATAAGATGTTGAGCTTTAGATGAGATATGACAATAAGATGTTGAGCTTTAGATGAGATGAAATAATAAGGAGAGGTAGTAAAATTCTGAGCTTTTAGGTAGGATGAAAAAGTAATAATTCGAGCTTTGAATAAAAGAAAAAGTAAGTAACAGTAAGAATTTAGAACTAAAGTTTCAACAAAAGAGAGCCAGGGTTATTTACTTGGTTCTTTATAATGCTAATCTGTGATTTATAGTCCCTGTCAAAAGAAATAATTTGGCTGGTAGAAAACAAAGTTGATTATAGTTAAAATACACAGCTTGTGAGATAGAAAGATGAATATGTCACCAGCAGTATAAGTAAATTTTTAATTAATGCTTCAGGAATCATATCCATGTCATAATTTCTGTTATTCTGACATTGTCCAGGTTATTACTGCATTGGACCTGGAGTAGAGGACTACTCACCTTTCGTCTGCCCAACTGGCCATTACTGTTTGCAAGGCACCATTGACTCTACTCAGTATCCCTGTCCAGGTAATCATCAGTAAATTTCATGTTCAGTTTCATCATGTATGTGATCTCAGCAGCTCTGTACATTTTGTATTTTTCTTGTCATGTGAAGCAATTGCTATTTTATTAATTTCAATTTTTTTTTCAGAAAGGGATCAGTGAAAACAAATATCTCCATTTTTTATTTATGCTGATATTGATTTCATGAATGTGAAGAAAAAGACATATGCTTCAGGTAAATTTCTGAGGTAACCTCATTCCTAATCAGTGAGGAGGAATTGTAAAACAAGGGGTCATTGCTGACACTTCAATCATGAGACTTATTTCTGATGTTCCATATGTATTTTAATACCATGGCCAAAGCAAATTGTACTTTTGTTCTTGTTTTTTTTTTGTTTTTGTTTCTTTAATTTTATTATCTCAACTATGTCAGTACTACCAGATACTTACCCGATGTTTATTACATACATTGAGTCATACATTGAGTCAGTTGACAATTTATCAGCCCTTGACTTGTAAATCCAGCCAAATCTATAAAATTGTGATGATAATATTGATGCTCTCACAGTCCCCAGCAGTATAGACATGCCATCCCTCATCTTTGTTTGCCGCCTTCCTCATGTTGAACAAAAAATATCTTTTATTTCCAGGTGGCTACTACAATGACCAGACCAACAAAACAAGTGTTTCTGACTGTATGCCCTGTCCATCCAGGAAGTACTGTCCTAAAGGCTCGAGTAATGATGGACTAGACTGTCCAGCAGGATTCTACTGTACATCCACTCAGGAGTCAGGGTACCAGAATGCTTGTCCCATTGGAACATTCAGCTCAGCTACAGGCCTTGAGAGTATGTGGAAGCTGGTCTTTACTTCACTTAATTTCATAACATGCTGAGTTGAGAATTTTAGTTTAAAGCAGGGACAGTAGATCGGTATGCCACAATTATAAAATCATTTCCTTTCTCACTGGACAAATAAGATTTGCAAAAACTTTATATCATAAAGGGGCTACTTTGCATTCATAATATTGTTCAAGTTTGGTGAGACATTTATATTTTTTATTTTGATCCTGCTGTATATGTTAGAGTACAATTGTGTAATATTTTGTAATGATTTTCTTGAACACATGCCCCTTTCTATATCGTTCCTGTGCACGATATACATCAGGGCTGTGACAAAACAGTTGGGTAAACACCGCACATGGATTCAAAGAAAGAAGAAGCATTAAGATAAGTCCTGTGTTCTATTTCTACAGATGAACTGGAGAAAAATAAAGAATCTAAAGAAATTAATTTCATTTATGTTCTCTATCCATAAATGATTTTTTGACAAAAATAAATTTTACTTGAATATCAGTTCCACGTCTTTGCACTTTTTCCAGTGATGATTTCTAAAGGAAATATGCTCCTATTCCACTTATTTTGTTTGTATAGTGTATGAGTTTGGGGGGAAAAAAGAAGAAACTTGGTGAGGTGTTATTTTATGTTTATTCCATACTCATAATTCTATTTGAATTAAAAAACAAAAGGGATGAAACTATTCTGTTCACATCCTATGTTTGTAGATGGATTTGGTAAGAGGAAGTTCTACTTGTGTTCTTCACTACAGATGGCACAGAATGTGAGCCTTGTCCTGCTGGTGCTTATTGTCCAGCTGGATCTAAAACAGAACCAACTGTTGCTCCAACACCCTGTGAACCCGGCACATACAATCCGCTGAACATGACTGGCCATCCTAACAACTGTATCAAATGTGACCCTGGCTTTGCATGTCCTCAGTACAACCAGACAGCCTCTGTCATGCCATGCAAAGAAGGTCAGGAAACTCTGTGCCATGTCTCTTTCCTGCCTGATTTTTCCTTTTTTTTTTGTTGTCAGAAGCAATACTTAGAAAAAACAAATTGTGAATCTTTTTTAATGTTATGAACATAGCCTCTTTTTGCATCAGCCAGTATGTGGCGAGATAATAATGTGGATGAAATTATAGGAGGGATATAGTTTTTCCATCTATACAACAATATCCCTGTACCCCGATAAAACATCTTCTCTCCTCTCTTCCAGTCCCTTCTCCTTCCCTATATTACTCTTTTTCCATCCTTCTCCCTAATGAGTACAATTAGCATTTCCCTGCAAAGGTCTTAGTTCAATTCAATGCTGATTGTGTCATGACAGTTACTTGCTAGACACAGAAATAACAGAACAATTATGTCTTTTTTGTGTTTCCCTTGAATATAGCAGGCCCTCAGTCACTAGCCAGTGGTTTCAATTGTTCAGATTTATTGAGTTGTTCTATCTATGCAAGATGCATTCAGTCTCGGGTTTGCTTTAAACACTTTAGTTGCTATTCTGTGACCAGGTCATTACTGTCCAGAGGGCACAGTACAGGACAACCAGTTTCCCTGTCTACCAGGCACCTTCACCAACCGGACAGATCTTCACTCATCTAATGAATGTGATCCATGTCCAGAGAGCTTTTACTGTGACTTTGGCACAGGTAATGTTCAACGTATTGTCAGTGTCACAACATTCTGTGTAAGTCCAAAATTTGAGATTTGAGTCCCCCCCCCCCCCCTTTCAAGATGAGCTACATACTGTATCACCATCTTGAGTCAAACTGACCACTAGAAATGCAGGAAAAAAATTGCAAAGATCCCACAAAAAAGCCTGTTCGTTATACTAGTTTGATGCCAGTTTTTACTCTCTGGTGAAAAAAGTACTCTGACTTGAGTGGGTTGCTTGCAAAACCGATGATATGTTCACATAAAATTTTAGAAAGAAATATCTTTCACAGATGAGACAGAATGTGAACAGGATATATACATTCTCATAGACCTGCACATTGACTTGATGTTAGCAATATCACCAGAAGAAGGCAGACTAGAAAAAAAAAAACATGAAACATTTGCAGTTTGATAACTGTATCACTGATCAGTACATCTCAGTATAGAAAGCAATGATTTTGTCCTTTTCAAACCCTATGAAAAGCCATAAACTCTTTTCATTGACTCAGTGGCTTTTTGGGTATAGAAGCCGGATGTTTAGTCTTCTTAGATAAGGACAAACATATTTTGGGGATTCCATGCATATGTCAGGATGTTCTAAATACATGTATTGTCAAATACTGTGCCACTGACTGTCATAAAAACAAATGTAGCTCACCTGTTGTTTTGCTGAATGTGATGCTGAGTAAAAAGACACGGATAATATGCATATGGCGCATTCGAGGAGTTTTCAGCTAGAGTGATAAACTGTTTTACAAGCTTAATTGTCATTATAAAATTATTTATGTATTAAATAAATGTAATTATAAAATTATATATATGATTATTGCCCTGACAAAGAGATAAGTGGGGTCAAAAATTTGGCAAGCAATATTAGTTTCTCTCATTGACTCATTCAAAATTCTTCATATTGTTTTTCCACTTTTTTGATGTATTTGATTAGTTGCCAGTTGACAGTCATCTTCATTTTAAGATATTATTTGTAAAATAAAATTATGATTACATGTTTGTGTTTTAAGCAACATGTTGGGAAGAAATCAATAATTGTTATGCCCAGTTCATATGACTGTCCTTTTGCACCCAATTTTTTTCTTTGCTATCCCTGTTATAGCCATAGCTTCGCCCATACAAGTATAATGTTCCCTGTTCTTGTTAGCTATTTACGCATAGCTTCGAGCACACATTCATTTTTATTGATCAAAATACTTTGAAATGAACATAGAGAAGGGGTTACATTTACATACCCTATGATAAAACAGGTTTGCAGAATTTTAATTTATACATGAATAGTAAACAGTGGCAATGATGATGTCTTCTTATATTCTGATTAATGAAATCAGTTAAATTGCACCTTGCAGATCTTGTATAAAGCCATTGACTCTCATGAACAGAGGAACTGATATATGGAAAGCCAGTGATTTTGAAAACTGTAAGCAAATCTGTCATTTTTTTGTACAATACTTTTTTTTACACAAACAGGAGGCACAATCAACCCACCCCAACCTTGTGGCCTAGGACATTACTGTCCTTTGATGACTCCAGCACCAGATCGCTTCCCTTGCCCACCAGGCACCTTCACCAATCGCTCTGATCTGTATGAGTCCTCCCAGTGTGATTTTTGTACACAGGGATTTTACTGTATTGGTGAGATTTTTGGAATTTTTTTTTTTTATGACAGGTTTAGGAATAATTAGGAATATTGATGATTGCATGTATATCATATATTGAATTAACCAGGAAATATCATTGGCTGCATGTATGTCACATGCTGGAATTATCAAACAGTGTTAATCAAAGGCATTATGCTGTTATCTTCACTTTCTTTTTTTTAAAAATTTATTTTAAAGATTTATGTGGAGTAAATTTACGCAAAAATGTTGAGTGAGGAAGAAAGAGTGTTGGAACCTATCAGTTTGTGCTTTTAAAAGGAAGAGAGAGTATTTTGCTATTTCTTCATTGGATTGATTATTAAATGAAAGAAAAAAAGGGAGAGAAAGAGTGAAACCGTAAAAGAAACAAATCTGATTGTGCCTGTAGTTATGACTGATAGATGAAAGAGAAAGAGGGAGGTAGGATGAGGGAGAGGAGGGATGGTGGGGGTGGGTGGGAGAAGAGTGTGAGAAAGTCAAAGAGGATGGACAGAAAGGAAGAAACAGCATATGAAATATTCTGAAAAGATCAGATAGATTAGATGCACTTTATTTGCCCTAAAAAGGAAATTATATTCACATTAGTGAGATACAGTTAACATGCGAGATTCATTCGCATTCGTATGCATATTAAGTTGAATAGCAATAGGAAAGTCAAAACCTGCATGCTATTTCAATTTCTTGCAGGAGGAGGATCAACAGAGACAGATTCCTGTCCTCCAGGCTACTACTGTCCTACCGGGACTGCTCACTGGTCAGATTATGGCTGCAGAAACGGGACATACAATCCAGACTATGGAAAATGGCAGGCATCTCACTGTCTCAACTGTACCCAAGGCAAGTTCCCATCTGGTGGCACCTTTCATCATTGTCAGTTATTCAGTCTTGTTCCTTTCTCACTTTCTCCCATCTTTGTCTCTTCTCTTAATCTTTCCTCTTATCTCTCTTTGTCTGCATTTTGCATATGTATGTTACACATGTCAGGCTGGCACTTGTTCTTGGCTAATCTTTTTGTTTTATATTTTCATTATGCAGGTCACTATTGTGAATTTGCAGTAACTCTACCAGAAGACTGTCCTCGTGGTACCTATATGCCTTATGGTGTTGATGGGAATGGCACACTCACTGGTAGGTTCAGTACTTGAATTTTGATGGAAATGGCAGACTCATTGGTAGCTTTTGTACTTGAATTTTGATGGGAATGGCACACTCATTGGTAGGTTCAGTACTTGAATTTGATGGGAATGGCACACTCATTGGTAGGTTTTGTACTTGAATTTTGACGGGAATAGTGCACTCATTGGTAGGTTTTGTACTTGAATTTTGATGGGAATGGCGCACTCATTGGTAGGTTCAATACTTGAATTTTGTTGATTGGATAACAGTAAATCACAGGGAAAAGATGATTGCAGGCAGCTGACTGGGAAATTAAACTCCTGTTGGAGTTGAAAATATTTCTACTTTCATTTATTCTTTCCATGTTCCTAACGACCTTGCCCTTACACTGCTATTTGTGGAGGACTGAATATGGAAGAACCCTTTTTAAGAAATCTCCCTTTTAACAATTAGTGTATAGCTAGTAATCTGCTCACTCTTTATTCATTTTT
>JBCAUA010070867.1:0-11025 GCA_038406235.1 Peronia verruculata
ATCTATCTATCTATCTATCTATCTATCTATCTATCTATCTATCTATCTATCTATCTATCTATCTATCTATTCTATCTGTCTTTCTACCTGATACTTGTCCATCTATTTTCCTGTGCTACAGACGCTCCTATCCATCTGTCTCAGCAAGTACGGTGTCAGGAAAAAACATCTATATACACAGATGATATATATTATGTTGATCATTATGGCAGCAGCTTTCTTGCTGTCTTGTCCGGCCAAACTTGCGGAAGAGATGCGAGACTAATGACAAGCCAATGTCACTTGCCTTAACACACACCACTTTCCTCTCTCCTCTGAGACCTGGCTTTGTGAAATTGATCCTGGCTTTGTGTTTGTAGGTCTCCCTCACCGTGTTCCCCGTCTGTCTCCTTTGTCTGATCCGATTTCCCTCGGTCCCGTTAATTTGTTGCCATCTCTATAAAAGGCACATTGTTTTGCTCTCGCTGTTAGTGTAGCTCTGGGTTTTGTTGTAGCTATTCGTATTACTGTTCTAATTGTGACCGCTGTTGTTGTTGTTATCGTTCTCGTTGTTGTTATTGTGCTTAGATCCGTATTGTTGTTGTTTTGTTGTTACTGTTATTACGGTTGTTAATGTTATTTCTGTTGTTATTACTGCGATTTTTTTTAATTTGCGGTGCTGTTGTTATGATTATTTTTGATAGTGCTGTTGTTGTCATGGATGTTGTTGTTTAAGTGGTTATTATTGCCGAAATCGGCAACGCTGATGTCAGTTTTGTTGCTGTCAGTGAATGCAGATTCTGATGCTTCCCACTAAATGAAATGTGTATTAAGGAATCTGGAGACTCTCTAGCGATGGGAGTGTAAACTGTTAGGTATATTATGAAATTAATTCACGGAGAGAAACATTAAGAGGTGTTTTCGTACAAGAATAAGAGACATTTGCTTGTGAGTAATCTTGGGTCATCGCAGAGACTAAAAAGTAATGAATATAGACTTGTTATTATAACGAACTGGTCAAATTCATCTCATGGTAAATTCAAATATGGCTGAATTTGTCTCGCCAAACAGTAATAAAATCGATCCTGTCTTTAGATTTTAGTCTTCAGGGAACTATCGATTCCACGAATGATTTTGTTGTTGCTGGTGGTGGTGTTTAACGGCACATCAGTACAATCACGGCTACATTGTGCCAAACACGGTAAGATACGCTAACAAGTCAAGAAAAAAGAGAGGAAAGAGAGCGAGACGGAAGACAGGAGCAAGGCGAGAGAGAAGAGATGTCATCCCTGGAACGTCGAGGATGGCATTCCAAGGGAGACATCCCACCGATGGCGGGTTTTCTTTACTTGCAGATGGTTACGGTTTCTATGTGCCTATCAACCTTCTCCGGGGTGGTTATCTCGACGTACCTACAGGTGTTTGTTTTCTTTAGTCTTTCAATCCTCAGAAAGTAGGATTATCTCGGTTTTTAGAAGCTGCCAATTTTTGCTGAGAAATTTTGTGGGTAGAAATTTGGAATTTGGGAATTTTGCCCCCACAGCGGCACTCAGTCTACACTTCCATCGATTTTGAACTGTCAAGGGTTCTTTAACGTACGTAATGTACACACGGGACCTCCGAAATATATTCGCCCTTATCCAAGGAGGCTAGACGTCGGGCCTCCCTACCCACAGGAAGCCAGGGGACCTTTGAGTCACTGAAAAAATGTGGGTTTTCGATCTTCGTGTCCTGTCATCCCCTGATGCAGAACCAGCGAGTCGATCCCGGCCCTGGTTTCTCCATGAGCAGACGCCATACCCATTGGGCCACTGCGTCCCCCCTGACCTAAAGGTGGGAGCAAAGAACCTACTTATATACCCCGGGCCCGGATTCCACTAATGGGGCGATT
Organism: Peronia verruculata; assembly: GCA_038406235.1. Classification (NCBI taxonomy): domain Eukaryota; kingdom Metazoa; phylum Mollusca; class Gastropoda; order Systellommatophora; family Onchidiidae; genus Peronia; species Peronia verruculata. Next base: position 1,871 of record JBCAUA010070867.1, read on the forward strand.
CCAACGGTTGCATGATTTGCAAAGCACGCCCACAACTGGATTTTTATAAATGCTGGCTTTGTATTAGATACTGAAGTTCATCTCTCAGCGTATATTTGGGTGATGGGTATTTCTCTTCAAAACAATTAGTAACAGGAGCTTTGGACAAGATCAAGGGATAGAAAAGAAGAGGTTGGGGGGGGGGGGGGAACTCAGCAGTTTACATTTTCCCCCAATGGGAAGTGTATCCCTTAGGACTACGGGAATCTGGGGTCATAGGTTATCTCAGATGGTGGATTTGGTGCAAGGGTCAACAAGGCGTGCATAGAGTTTGATAAACGCTTCTACAAAAATTAGACCGGCTTGTAATTTTTAGCATCGTCTTCAGAAGTAAGCTTGCACATGATGCGCCTAGTTCAGATGTGCATGGTGCAAGCTTCAAAATAATCTTGATGCAGAATGTTTCTTAGGAATGCAAGGTTGGTGTGCAATTTACAAGCGCGAGTGGAATGATACGTAACTCAACAATTGTTGGTTTTTGTTTCATTTTCTGTTGTTATTGTTATTTTAATTCCTCTTCGTCTCACATAGCTAGCATAGGTGCATGGTTGATGTCATATGCAGACTGTGAGACGCACTAAGTAAAATATGTTTTACCATTGTCATTAATTTGGCGTTTTTTGGTTTTTTTTTTAAGATATTAAATGATACAAAGAAAAATTATATGCAAACTGCAGGAGAAAAAAATAAACGAAATTAAACATGATAAAGCTAGCGTATTTGAAAATCTCATTATCACAATTTTTCATGCTATCAAAGATTTTGCAAGGTCAAAGCAGAAAGTTGTGTAAGGCAATATATTCAAAGGAAGAGGCTAGGTAGAGACCCACGGGGGTCCACCCAGACACGGAGGCTATGTGGACCCCCATGTGGTCTCTATAGACCACTTGATTATGAGGGGCTAGATGTGCCAACCAGCGCACAGCTGTGTATATTATTTATTTATTTTACACAAAACCGACTTAAAACACAAGACAATGCTCATAAATACACAAAATATGTGAAACCCGCAAAGTATCAACAAAACGAACACATGTATTAGAATTAGGTCTAACCTTCCTGTTCTTATCGATTGGAGCCTTTTATCGATGGCTGACTTTAAATAGGTATTTCAAGAAAAATCACATGACCGAGGAAACATCGCCCACATGTGGCTTTGTTTACTTGCTCTGCGTATGGCAAACAAATCTTGACGAATGATGAGCTTTCAGACCTGTCACATCATATAAACAAAGCCACATGTGAACGATGTTCCCTAGGTCATGTGATCTTTCTTCAAAAACCTAATAAGTACACTCGAGCTTTGTTTGAGAGCATATTTACTTGTAATTATTGTAATTCCGTAGATCTGCAATTGTCGTTTGTATTGTTAAATGTGTATCGAAAAACGTTCAGGGTTTATCGTCAGGTTGTGATATTTACACAATCATGTTGTCGAGGAACGGACATCGCTCCCTCGTAGATCTAGATCTAGATCTAAATCGAATTTTGCAAACCGCTTCGTGCTTCATCAATGGTGACGTTAACATTTGGAAAGAAAAGACAAACAATGTCCATGTTAACATCAACGCTCACGTGTTTGCATATATCGTGGAGAGAAAGACAAATTATGGGGCTGAAGCAGTAGGCCTAATAGGTTCTTCTTAAATATTTTTCTGATCTAGATCTAGATCCTAGATCAAGATCTGAGGCTAACTACTTCTACTTGCTGAAGCGGTTGCGAATGCGCCAGAGACGTATATGTATAGATCTAACATAAATGTAATGATTTGTCAATAACATAACTAAATCTAATTGAAATCATTTTGCAGGCGCCTCTTTTTATGACTAAGAGTAAGGGTTGAAAAGTACCAACGTCAAAAGTGTGTGTGTGTGTGTATGTGTGTGTGGGGGGGGGGGGGAGATCGAAGGGTGTACTTGGGGGTCTACCTAGCTACCTGACACCACGGCTGGGCAGACCCCTGTGGGGGTCTACGTAAACACTTCCATATTTGTACACTATAATCTAGAAAATATTCAATAATAAATATAGAGCTCTGAGAAATCATCACAGATTGTTAAATAACCCACTCACGCCCAGTGATAACCTTTTTTGGAAAAGTTTTAGCGATATCAGTCTTGCATCAGTGGACAATCTTTATTTCGTGTATACCAACTAAACTGAGTACAATGCAGTTCTGTATACGCTTATTTGATATCTCTTCTCAATGTCTGTCAACAGTGCTCATCCCGTATATTCCATTATGAAATTCTGAAATTTAGCACGCCCCAATATCCGTGCCATAATATGTCAAAAGTTCTGGATTTAATAATGAAGTCACTGCGAATAATAAAGATTTTCACCTTTCTGGGACACATCTGTCACTCTAGACTAATTGTGAACTAATACTGGCGATCTGGGACATTCTTTGTTAGCCCACATAACTGTATATGATGATGATCAGCCGAGGGCCTGAAGATGAAAAAACGTGTATAGTCGACCTAGAATTTCAGCATCTGAACTTGTTCTCATAATCTTGGTGAGAAATGATCGTTGTTTGAATTATTATTCAACTAATAAATGCCTTTCTACGAATGTAGCATGATTTAATTTTGTTCTGCATTAGATTCATTATTTGCCTTTATTCGTTGCGTCAGATCACAGTGGTATTTTATTTGCTTTCGATCAATAAACATAACGAGGGCACGGAATACAAGGCTCGGTAATTTGTTCCTCTACACAATCTACCTCCCGAAGAAATCGGCTGTGATTGCGTTGTGGAGTCCTTGAGATATATCTCCGGTGAATCGACTGGTCATGAACAGAATATGACGTATCCACTTGGGCAAGATTTATAAGACGTTGAGTCCAGAGATATGGACTGTCATACCTCGTTATGTCTTTGCTTCTCTGTCTTCCCTCGGTTTCATCCGTTTGTTTTCCTTTCCCCGAACAGGGTACCGCCACTGTTTGTTCTGCCACATAATCTTTTATTAGGGTCATTATTTTTGTATGGCCTTTATTCGGAACAGAGCTACAATCCCCCAACTAATCCCGCAGACCTTTATCAGGGAATAGTGAAAGACTTGTAAGCCCGGAGACATCAGGAGCGCTACGAGTGGTCGATGAACAGCTTCTGCCTGGTGGCATTCTCACGCTTTAGACTGAAACTGTGCTATCTCTAGGTAAAGTTTAACAATGCCTATTTATTATCTACCTTTAATCTCTTTATCATAATTGGCATGGGTTGTTGGAGTCTAGAGATGCCTTTATTTTGCCTTCATTCTCATAGTGGTGAAAGTGAAATAGTCTTACTTTAAACTATCAGATTTTGAATTTTAATGTCTCTGAATGATCGAAAAGATACCTTATTAACCGAAGCTGTGTGAACCATGCCTGGCACAGAAGGCTCAATAAGCTGTATCTTTGTACAGATCGCCAGAAAAGCGGTATATTCACATTGGGTCCTATGGAATGGGTGTAACCGATATTTTCTTGTAGCTCAGCCCATTTTATACATTATGGGAACAGAAATACAAGATTGATTAGCTTGCTTAAAAAAAAAAAAGAATCATTACCAGATCGTGAGATCAAGTTATGTCTATGAAAGTAATTTGCCAATTAGACTATTGTGTTTTGTTTTGTTTTTGTTTTTTTTACTGACAGTGTTGTTATGGTTGTTGTGCTTTTAAACCTCTGTACAAAGCGAGTATACGAGTATACGTGAAAGAAAATAATCATGGGCTGACCATAAGTAGCACAACGTTATCAGAATGACTGAGAGTGACACGAGTCTCTTTCGTTCTGTTTTTTTTTTTTCGGTCCCATATCAGTAACGGCATAATTTCATATGCCAACGTGCCTGCCATTGCCATGACTTCAAGTTACTAGTTTTACATTACCACAACTGCCACTGACTGTTCTATCATGGCTGCCATTAAGACATCAACCGACTCATAAGAAATAACCTTATTGTCATAACGACCTCAATCACCCTAATATTGCTACTGTTCTTTGACATTCGCATTGTTGGTGCTAAAACAGCCAATTTCAGAAACGTCCACTGGCGCCACCACTGATTTTCTCTCATTCTCTTGATTCATCCCCCTCCTCTAATACTATTGCATAATGTCCTATACTTTGCATTCCGTGTTTCTCAATCTTTCCTGGTTGTCACGTTTTGTCAGCAAACGTATCTTTTGACACCTCCGAATCATCAATCATTGAAGCCTGAATATCAAACGAAGCCAAACAACAGTGAGGAACAAAATATAACAAACTCGGAGTCCTCTCTGTCCCTAAAAAAAAAAAAAAACTCATTCTAAATATAAACACTCGTGTGTAAGACGAGCCCTCTCTTCAGCCCATTTCCCTGACTGATGTCTCTGTCCCTGCCCACGGACACTGAAAAAATGTTTCAAGGGGGTCGTATCGATTTTTGCCCATCTCTCGAATATGACTCAGTCAGCGACAGAAGTCCGGTAAAGACGGGCAAATAATTATCTGTTTTAATAGTTCGACAGCATAGATACGATGAGACTAGTTTTCCCGTGTTTCGGAGGAATGTTAAGAAGTGAAACAATGTTGACGGTATCGAGCTTCAGTGTTACCATGTGTTAAGAGTGACATATTAAATTTTTAATACATACATAAGTTTACCCGTCAACATATTTTATGATAACAGTGGCGATTAATAATTCTCAAAGAGCTCCTGTTTTTAAACAATGATGAGTCAGAGAATCTGTTTCAAAGTACAATCTCTGCATTATTTTGAGTGTAATGTTGGTAAGATGAATTTATTCTTACAGAGTTCTATCCCTCTTAAAATGTAAACATGTAGTAATGCACTGTAAGGATATGCGCTTGACGTTTGTCGCAGACCCGGTTACCAATGCTCTTTTGAGTGTCCAAAATGGTGAAAAAAATCCAAAATGCTTTCTTTCGCATTTTTGTACAGCGGTTTGCGATTTTGCTGTATTCTTACATGGGAGGAGAAATACCTTTGTTCAACTACCGTATGAGTATCAAACAGATGACAGTGCCGTTTCTCTGGCATCTCAGTTGTAGAGGTTCAATATTGATCGTGCTTGCAAGGTACGAAAACATTACAGCATCATTTCCCTTCCCCTGAAACAATGTCCGCTTTACTTAGACCAGGTTTGCTAGTGAAACAGGAAATTAGCCTTCGCTATATATAGCACGAAATCTAGCTGACGTGTTTCTTTAATGATTAAGACTTACCAATTTAGTAAGAGTGACGTCAGATGGAAACGTTGAAGTCAGAAGCCGACACAACCAGAGCACAGGATCATTCTGATCATGACGCTAATCATTTGAGTTGCTACGATAAACAAGACTGTTGCCATGCTCCCTGATTAGTTGGTCGGCTCAGATTTTTAGCATCTTACCTGCAACTTATTGTCATTCATAGTTGCGTATGGAAGTCGTGGTTGAAAAGATCGCATTACGAAACATAGCAAAATATGTGAATGTTTTTTAAAGACCGTTAAACAGTTTCTGTCAGCCGAGGAAATACTGAGACATATCTGTAGCATGCTAAGTTTCATTTTCCTTTGTATTTCTTAGATCGAGCCCCGACTGAGATCGAGAGGCCAAAGATGAGCCAATTTTCTTTTTACAAATGTTGATATATATGGTAATATTAATATCACATCAGACCATTTCCCATTAGCTCATTGATACATTGGGCCTCAAATAGATAGATCATCATATTGTCTAAAATTTACTTGCAGTTATTGATAAACTGGTCCCTCTTGTACTGCTTTAAAGATTGTGGCAAAGCTGAAAACCTGCCTGTCAAGCTAAACTTTGAGTGTTTGACAAAGATGAGTATTTGATGCACTGCACACAAATCACACAAAATATGCGTGATGAAATTAATATTTCACAGAAAAGTCAGTCTACAGAGCCTGCTGTTTGTAATGAATTGGGGAAAACCAAACAAAAGTAATGAACTGCCATGCCATGATTTGACGTAGAAGTTTTCCTGTTAAAAGGGCAGCCTTCCTTTAAAAAATGCAGCGCGTGGTTGTTAGCAGTCTCATGTTGTAAAATCCGCACTCAATATAGTGATGAATTTCTCTATTATTCTACATTGGAGGTGTGCATCTTTATCATGTCTTTCAATATGCGATTGAATGTCAGTTGCGTGTTTGTGTATGTGTGTGTGTGTGTGTGTGTGTGTTTTGTTTTATTTTTGGATGAGAGAGTGAAAAGTTCCACTGATGTTCAGTTTTATTTGTTCGACAAATAAACAGGCACAAAATTTTTACATAAAACATTTCTCATGGTATATTATTATCTTCTGAAAAGTTGGGAATCTGGCACTACTGTTTAATACCGATAAACATTTAGCTTGCATAATCTTCGGTTCAGCCACTACAATAATAAAAACAAACTGATACTGATACAGTCTTAAAGCGTTTTGTCAGATACGAGACCAATTACTAAATTTGAAGCGTTATGAACACGTATATACAAATATTCGCTTAATGAAACTTACAGTATATTTTTGGATATTGGAAAAAAAGAATTCGAGTCCTGGTGTCAGAATGCATAATTACTTTTTATCCTGATTTTTAATACTGGTTTCAAAGCAATCTTTCTTCCTTATTGATAAGAATAAACACGTATAACTGGCAGTTTAATGTGAGTGAATCTTTTCCTATTTTATGAAGAAGTAACAAGCACTAAGTCTCTTCGGGAAAAGACAAGATGTTAAATAAAGCATATGTTTAAGACATTGTCTTTGAAATTGTATCAGTGGTATGTTCAACCAGTAGAAGTGATCAAACACTGACTCCGTATCGATTGGTAAAACATTGACATTTCTCTGTGGTCTTGCAGATTTTTATGTCATTCTGTTTGAGGGTTCTGGTCAGAGCTGAGATTCTGAGGTTGTTATGGATTAGGAATGCTTACTCTGTTTTACCCCATCGCTCTTCCTGGTTTTCTCTCCGCCTATTATTTCGGTCAGTGGGCTGACGTCAGAGAACTCTGTGCATCTAATGCTGCACTCGGTCCTGCACACCTGGTCCAAATTGCTGGTCGAAAAAGGCTCAAAGTGAAGCAAAAGGCAGTGGTTTTATGCTGGCTGTGTTAAGTTTATGTGTACCAGCAACTTGCGAGAATCTTAGGCTGATGGAAAATAATCTGATTTACACGTGTGGCAAGATTGTGAATCTTATTATCCACCTTCGTAATGTAAGGCGTTGGATTTAAGGACGTTGGAAAATGCAAATTCTCTTTTGTGCTTTAGTCGTTCTCTGTGTTTTAGTTTAATGATACGTCTGTTGATTTGTACTCATGAGTGTGTGTGACTTTATATTCTGTGACTTTGACGTTTCTTAATTTACTATGTATGTTTTTCATACATCGTCTTAGAATAATTCAGGAATACAGCAAATGTGAATATTTTCTTCCTGCAACCAAAAATACATGTTGAGTATTCTCCAGTTTTTGGATGAATCCTTTATTTCGCGAACAGAGGGCTGCTGGTTTTCATTAAGCAAATCATACTTAAACAACAGTTAACAAATCAGTTATCATTTCATGGAGGGCGGATGCCTAGCCTGAAATAACAGTTTCCTTAAAGTTTAGGAATCGCAGTTACGAAGAAACTCACAACACGGACATCAGTGGACCCACTGAAACTTTGAACTTGGAAAGGAAAATCCTTGTAGATATCTCACTGTGGATAGAAAAATGTCCAGCCTGCTGTGTTCAAAACGCCACCGGCATGTGACACCTACCCCTGGTAAGTTTGGCTTTACACTTTGATTTACACATTGGTGCTAACTGACCATTTTTCAAACAATTATTTTGCCTTCGTACTGTTGATTTCATTTCTTCGATGTTGCCATAGCAAGACTACTGTGACACTTTTCGTGGCACACGTTGTCATCAACGCTGCTACCATCAGTAGAGAGGTTATTTCGCAAATAAATCTGGGCTATGAGCTACAACTTGAAACCCATTCAGTTTTTTGTACATACTAATACCACAATCACAATCAGTGTTACCCGAGGTATACTGTGACAGTTGTAATGTAGCCTTAATTATCAATTCAAATCTTTTCGAATACAGTTTTTAACTTAAAACCATTGATGGCATTCTTATCGGACAATGATCAGCTCTAAACTGATGGATTTTGTGATACTCAGCAGCACAATATTCGTTTTAATTACTATGACAAGAACGATGACATAGCGATTTATATCATTTTTCTTGTTCTAGTAGAACTTACACGACTTTAAATTTCTTCACGTATTCGAACCTGTCTTGCTATATTCGGTGACATATCAACGTTAAGACTTGTAATTAAATGTTGCCATAAATTACACACATTGTGTTTACTATCGCTAATAAACTTCTTTTATAACTTATATGAGCATGTTTTCTCTTATTTGTCACCAAAAAACATCACTTCATAGCTACCCCAGTGTCGAGGACATTGCCAATTCCCTATTGGAGGTAGATGCTCTCATAAACAGACATTGCCGTCATACTATGTTTTTCAGCAATTCTTCAACAAGGCCCAACCCAATAGTGCTACCTTTGGAACATTCGCCCCAGACCGGGGAATCACTGAACAATGCATTTCTATTCCTTAATAATCTCAGAGCCTCTTGAGCAAATGTAGCTGACGTGTTTTTCACTTATTTTTCCCAGCGCATTTCATTGTGACACTGCAGTTCTCTAGAGCTATCACTCAAGAATTACAGCAATTTCAGCACAATACGGAGAAGCCGAATACTCTTGACACTGGCTCTTTCATCATAATATGCACTGGCCCAGATCCAGTCACCGCACTATTACAAAACTGAGAATAATATTCATTCTGCTTCTTGTTCAGATAGTCCTCTTACAAGAATGATTTTTTAAAAATCTGCATAAAACAATTTGTGCTTTTTATTAAATAGGGCACAGTAAGATGCGTAGACCGATGGATGATAGTATACAATCAATTTCAAAAAAGCTAAATCAGCTGAAGCATTTTTCGTTTTCAACCCTGGACCCATCTTAGCTACCAATATTACTTTAACTCACTGGGGACCAGGGCCCGATTTCAAGCACAACCCTCCAGGACCAGGGTTTTAGGGTCATTTTCAAAAAA
>JBCAUA010070889.1:0-11024 GCA_038406235.1 Peronia verruculata
TGAACTCATCAGGAGAACTGACAACAGAGAGGAATGGAAGGCCATGATCGCCGATGTCTGCAACAGACCTGGCACATTAAGAAGAAGAGTAATAATATTACATCACTTTTTTTTTCTTAAGTTTTTCCATCCTAAGAAAGTAGGATTATGTCCGCTTTTTAAGATATCTGTTTTTGATGCGATTTTTTGTGGGTAGAAATTTGGAATTTGGAAATTTTGCCCGGACAGTGGCACTCAGCCTACTCTTCCTTCGATTTTGAACTGCCAAGGACTCTTTAACGTACGTAACGTACACACGGAACCTCCGAAATAAATTCGCCCTTATCCAAGAAGGCTAGACGTCGGCTTTCCCTACCCAGAGGAAGCAGGGGACCGTTGAGTCCTTTTAAAAATGCAGGTTTTCTGTCTTCGTGTCCTTCCATCCTCTGATGAGAGGAACCGCGAGTCGTGCAGAACCCGCAACCTCACCGATGTAGGCACAGAGTCACTGCGTCTTCACAACATCACTCTCGTTTTCTGTTTTTTTTTTTTTTTTCTGTAATTTCTTTGGGCTTTTCCCTTGGAATTCCCCATTACCTGTTTCGTTCCTCTGACTACATTATAAGGAATGCAAATGCAAATTAAATGGAATTACCTAATTAGATTCAAGTCTTGGAGAAAAACAAATATATTTTTGTTTTTATGTTTGTTGTTTGTTTGTCCGTTTATTTGTTTGTTTATTTTTTGTTTTGTTTTTGTTTTTTCAATCATATCTTCTGTGATTTTAGTAGGCTATCAACTATTATTTGTTTGTTTGTGTTGGGGTTTAACGTACATCAGCACTATCACGACTATATTGTGTCAAACACGGTAAGATACGTTTGCACTTCAAGAAGAAGAGAGATAGTGGGACAGGGGACAAGAGCAAGGACAGAGAGAAGAGATGTCTCCCCTGAAACGTCGAGAATGGCATATCATAGGAGACATACCGCCGACAGCAGGCTTTCACCGCCTGTAAATGCGAGCAAAGAACCTAATTATATATCCCATGATCTACTCATTAGAAGTTATTATATCGGGCTTTCAAACTCAAAACCTGATTGTTTCGCATTCTAAAATTCTCTCCAAGATTTCTATGACTCATTTTGTCTTTTATAGAGAATCTGCTCATATTTTATTTTTAAATCGGTCTCCTTTACCCGTATCAAAAACGGGTTGCCGTAGAGTAGTTTAGGGTCCTGGGAGGCCTATATATATACATGGCCGTCATGTCCTCTTTGGTCAGAAATAAAAGTGTCGTGACCCTTAACGGTAAAGAGCACAACTGTACTATGGAACAGCAGAAATGAGACAAGTTATGCTCTCATAAGGCCACGGAACTTTCTAACAGCTTCTGGTGAACATTTTTTGCACATCGCAGATTTTCGGTGTTGTCAGTGTCTTCAAATGGTCAGCCAGTGTCCGTTTCCGGCACTGGAAATTCCCATATTGGTGGTGGAGATCATAATAATCTTCTGTGCACGATTTGCCCTTGAGGAGCGAAATATATGTTATCCATCTTTGAATATCGAGCCCCGGTTGAGCCAGGATCTGCATGTTAGGTTAGACTAGTTAGAGGTACTAGTCACCCTTTTAAGCTCTTAGAATGGACTTATCAACTTGATTAAAACATTTTTATATTTGCACAAGACATATCTTTTAAGAGGAAAGAAAAGCTCAGAATCGAGTTTCTTATAGTTATAGCTAAAACCTGATTGCAGGATTGCACATTTGATCTGGCTTCAGGACCTTGGATTAGACCTTGTAGATTGGAAGCCTAGATCTCGATTCTAGACTTCAGAAAGGAGATGTTTCACATAAGGCCAAGTGGCTTCAGAAAAGGTATGGCTCGGGTAAGATTAACGGCAAGTTACATATAGGGTTAGAGTAAGAGTTAGTATAAGATAAAGGTTTTTTTTCAAGTACTCTGGACCATTTAATACCTTTAAGACCAGCTGGTAACAATACCCTTGTCTATTTTATTTAACATCGCATCAGCATGATTACGGCCACATTTTTGTCAGACATGGTAATACAGTACTATTGACAATCTGGAAGCAAAAACTCATATCACGATAACGGTTATCAATAAATGGTTAATCAATCAAGGTTATCAAACAAAGTAAAAAGCAGTTAAGGACTATCAATGTGGATCTAGGTTACTTTCTATTTACATGTATACGTCTTTCAACCTCCTTTCAATCTAGGTCGTAAAAACATAATTTGCCAAATGGCTAGCTGTACACGACTATATTCACAATAATTATTCACAATAAATTTGTGTTCTACCGTAAGTAGGAGTCAAGATATGAGCAATTAAAGACAATGGAGGTGACTTGTTCCTGTAGCTGAATTAAATGAGAAAATGGTTGATCACTTTTATTAATCCTCATTTATCCTTATTTGGCCATGCCACCGAATTACATCTTTTAGGCTTTTACTCAGTTATCCATTTCAGCAAATTTAACTCTGAAAATGCATTCTTAGATCGACAGAGAAGGGTTCTGTGAAGAAAAAAAAAATGTCTTAAAAATTCGTACACTGTTAATCTTTGTCTTTGGACAGGACGGTTGTCCATCTATAACTAGAACACCACAGAAGAGAATGATAGCACTGACTGTGCCATTTCTTTTGTTACACCCCCCCCTCTCATTCTCCCTCCCCCCTCCAAACCTTCTCCCTTTACTTCACGCCTTCTTCTTCTCCGGCTGTGTTGGAGTTTAACAGCACATCAGCACGATTAGGGCTATACTGTGTCAAACACGGTAAAGTACGTTTACATGTCAAGAAGAAGAGAGAAAGAGAGAGGGACAGAAGACAGGAGCAAGGAGAGAGAGAAGAGATGTCACCCCCAGAATGTCGAGGATGGCACTCCTTAGAAGACACCCCATCGATGGCAGGCTTACACCCCCTGCAGGTGGGAGCAGAGAACCTCCTTATAAATCCCAGGCCCCAGCGCACGAATTTCTCCAGCTTCAGTACTCGCAATCATCAAGACTGAATACATTTCATTCTCACTGGTTCAAAAAATATTTGGACAAAGACTTCACAAATTCATTTATGAAACCAAATTTGTATTTTCACAGGTGTCATGAGTATAATATATTATCAGCAGAGAATAACTTAGATCACCAAACAAAACTAGATATATTGTAATCTGTAACTTTATGGTAGCATCAGCTGATTCCCACTGTAATGAACATACATTGTACATGTACCAGCAAATCAAACATTCAAAATGTTAGCCCTCATCCAATACATACAGAAATGCAGCAAATGAGGACATAAGAACAACACCATAGTCAGCCTGCATTGATCAGATTTCAAGAAAATGGGCACAGACTTATGGACTTAGTTGTGTAGTTGTATTGGACTTGACTCACTCATGAGCATGGTTTTCTCAGCTCTGAAGGGACCTAACCTTTAGTCTGTAGTCAGTGCTATTATACTTCGATGGCCCCTTTCAGCCAATTTTTGTGCCAATGTGGAACTCTAATTTTAGAAAAATGCGACTTAACCACCGTGCTGTTCTCATGCAGTTGAAGAGTGGTTTCCAAAACTCAGTATGTCAAGATTTTTTTCATTTCTCAGAAACTGAAGGAAAAGTTCCCATTCAGTGCCTAGTTATGAAAGCTTTTGCCAGTCGATATGTTGTTTTGTTTCTTGAAGACCACATTCTACCCATGTACTGTACGTTATCAAAATCAGTATGGTTGAGCTCCCATTGAGTGAATGAAACAAATTCACTCCAAAAGTTGAAAAACCACAATGGAGTTTCAGAAAAACCACTATGGAGTTTCAGAAAAACTACTCTTCAACCACATCCTTCTTCACTTTTTCAATGTCAAAGAAAAATGACTTTTTAAAAAAATCTGAATTATTATTGTGAACGTCAATTCATTTCAAAAGGTAAACACATACATGTACTTTCGAGTGATTTCACAAGGCATTGTTTGGAATTTACAACCACCAAACTATAATATGTAGTTACAGAATCAAAGAGGCAATGACAGTTAACAATCCAGCCTGTCAATCTCCTTTCAGATCAACAGTCAGGCACACTGATCATCATCTCAGACAAATAAAATCAAGAAGTTGTCAAATTCAGGGGACCTGAGAAACTACATGGTAAATTTCTTTTTTTTTGTCAACAGCAAATAATTTTCTAATGCAGATTTTCTTTTCTTTTTTTTTTTCCATTTTTTATGCACTTCCAAAAAGCTCTTCTATGTCCATTTAAAAAATTATTTCAGAGCTATATTCACTGAAATATATTGAGTTAAAGTCTACAAACTGAAATTTTGTGACATTATCTAAATAATAAGGATCAACAAAACTGATAAACCATTTTCTCACTAACTTCAGTTGCAAAGGCAGATAAGCTCTTTGTTTCAAGTTGCTTATTTCTTGATTTGTACTTGATGTGGAATAAAGATTCCCCCTCCCCCCCCCCCCCCCAAAAAAAAAAACAAGGGAAAGAAATAAGTTATACTTGCTTGCCCACGAGAGGGCTGTCAGTCATGTCTACAGACTTATGTATGTGTTTGAACTGTATTACAGGATTATGTGTGTGAGCATGTCTCGAGTCTTTCTGTATGCCATGTTATAAACATGTACGTATGTTATTGTCCCTGTCTGTTTTCAGGCATATTTCGTGTGTGGCTGCTTGACATTTTGGTTCTGTAAAGCGCTTCGAGCCCTACGGGGGTGAGGTGCTACAAAAATGCCCTTTAGTATTATTATTATTATTATTATACATGTGATTTCAATGACTCAATATGATCAAAATCTGACCAGCTCCTGATGAGAATATTGTCACATCTTACACACATAATGTCTCAGGCCTGATCAAAGTGAAAAAGTGGGTGAAATGGAACTTCACTAAACGTAGCCTATTTTACTGACCCTAAAATCACAACATTAAAGCCTTAATATCAAATGCTCAGCACAAAACAGTTGTATGTAAATCATGTTTTGATAAAATTAAAGTTCACACCCATTTCCCTCCTTTCAACTCCACTACCACTTCATATTCAATAGTTCATACAGACTAAAGCAAAAAACCTGGAAATCCCCGGCGGAGTGTTTGTACACCCCTGCTAGAACAGAATACTCAGTGAAGATTGTTACTGCTCTTCCACAAGATCCGACAACAACTTGTCACCGGTCCCGTGCATTTTGGTTGTTTTTGTCATGTCAATGGTAGTGAACAGTTTGGAGTGTTTGAACCCTCCTACCAAAATTAGACGGGGATTTCCAGCTGTTCACTTGGTCAGAACAAATCTATTAAAATACTTCATAAGAAGTGGATGTTTGCTACAATTACGTGTAAAAAATAACAGACAGTGTTACAGAACTTCATTTCCAGCATCAGCGATGCGCTTAACTATTTGCCCACTCAGATACCAAAAGTTTTCATTTTTTTTTTTTTTCACAAAAAGACAATCCAAACTTTTCTACCCTCAAAAAAAAAAAACCAATTGCTATCTGAGTCAGAAAATAGTTAAAAACAGCCGTAACTTGTGATCACCTGGTGCAAACTTTTGACTCATTTGACTTGGGCACAAGACATCCTACTTCTGTAGCCTACAAGAAAAATATCACATCAGACATATTTCAGTCAGTGGTATGATACAAAATATCCAAACTTTCTCTCCTTGCTTTGTCTTACATTCACTCTGCAAACACACTGTGACCAATAACTCACAATACATGATCGGTCAGTGACATAGCTGTAATGCATATCACCAGCTCAGTTCTTTGTTGTCCTATTTCCATTTTTGGCAATTTGGAGTTATATGTGTCATGCGAAAAAGGGATGATAAATCTATCATATAGTGTAGTCATTTCACTGATCACTTGCCCAAACAGGTATATAATTTGAAAATCACTTTGTCTGATCTCCTATGTACAAAAACAGTTGGCAGATATAAAACAGCGATTTTCTCAAAATGTAAAAAATGGAGATAGGGCAACAGAGAACTGAGCTCACAATATCAACATTGAAGATAAAATATAAAAAAAAAAATATTTAAAAATCACTAAAAAGAAAAACAAATTACAAGGGTTATACAAACTGAATGGAAAAAATTGTTGTCATTTCATTTGTCTTTTATTTCTAAATGACATAACAGCATAAAACAATATGCAATAACATAAAAAATTAAAAAATAACATATGGCTGAAATGAAATATAATGTATTCTTAGCTACTTCCACAATCACTCATTCACTTTCTAAATGTATTTACCCACCTATATAAGCAATAACATTTTCTATACATTGGACTATGTACATTGAATGTTTGAGGCATTCAATCTGTACTAAAAACTCATTTCTCTGATTGTGAGCTAAACACATTCTACTGCACCTTTCACCCTCCTGTCAGATGGTAATCTCAGTGTAGAGTAACAGCCAATGATTACTAAGATGCACACAATTATACGTCATGGGGCCAAGCAAAATGAATCAGACATCAAAAATGGCTTCTTTTAGAAAAGGCTGGCTGTAGTCGGGCCTCTTCTCTCAGATTTTCATCATTCAAGCACAAGAATGGGTGAGTAAGGACCATAATTATGATGAATATCAGAAGAACAAGAGCATACAATCTTATCCTCACTAACACTCTAATATTGCAAACAACTATCAAATGGGGTCAAGTCTAGAATCAAACAGAAATAAGGAGAGTTTATTAATAAGTCTGTGGCATTTATGTTTGTTAATGTATTTATGTTGGGGTATAACAGCACATCAGCACAATCACGGCTATATTGTGCCAAATACGGTAAGATACGTTACACGTCAAGAAGAAGAGAGGAAAGAGAGTGGGACAGAAGACAGGAGCAAGGAGAGAGAGAAGAGATGGCATTCCACGGCAGACACCCCACCGATAGCGAGCTTTCACCGCCTGCAGGAGTTAACAAAGAAGTTATGTAATATCAAAAGTCAACAAGTTTTCTTTATATGAAATACATCAGGTCTTCACATTATTTTTTTTGCAATGCTTTACAAATATGCAACCACAAGATCAACTAGATCATCTTCAACTCCTGGTTTTATAGCACAAACAACTTCTGTCTGTCATGTCGTATCCTGCCTTGTTCTATCCTATCCTGGAGTCTAAAAGATCATTCAGACATCACAGAATTCTCAAGACTTCTCAACCAAATTTCTCCATTCCCAATTCTCAAATACTCATATACAGTTACTGAGTCCATTCATTGACATTATCCACCCATCTTTTACTCTTGATTTTTTTTTCTTTTTCTCTCTATCTGCCTTGTACGTGTTTGAAATCTGCTATCACACATTTAAAAAAAAAAAGTAAAGTCAGTTTTTTTGGATATAGTAAAATTACTTGCAAGATAAGAGCAGTGAAAAATAGTCAATGAGTTCATTGACTTCAGGCAGGGATCAATTCCAAGTTCAGTTGTGTGAAACTGTAGTTAACTGATGAATGAAATGTCAAATTGGTATCAAACTAAAGGCAATGGATTAAACTATCAAGTTTTCGTACGCTAACATCTAAATGACATGGATACCACACGGAGATCTTGACTACGTTGTTCCACTTCAAAAGAGATTAAAAATTTACACAAGGAGGCAAATATACTGCAGATTTTTAATCAGACTATTACAACAAGTGGCGGCTGTAAGATGAAGGACCTGTACTTATTACATATTGAGATATATAGCAAGTTGAAAAGCATGAAATTCCTGCCCTCAGTGGGACAATATTTATTACATATTCAGATATACAGTGTATTACACAGCACAAATCCCCTTGCTCGACTGCTTGAACGTACCAGTACTGATTATATATTCAGAAATGCAGTGTGTGAAACAGCATGAGGCGGACTCCTCAAACTGACAGTTTCAGCTGTCGCACTGCGGACATTGTGTAGTTTTTTTTGTCACTCGGTGCAGAGCAATAAGCTGACTGCAGTCTCACAAATTAGCATTACAGCATAACTAAGGAAACCTTTACCCACTCAGGCTAAACTGTTTTTAAAAAAACTGCTTTCACCAGGTTTGAAAATATTGATTTTCCAGAAAAAGAAAGTAACAAATAAAGTATTTGCACCTGGTGCAACAAAAGAGAACTATTTCAGACATGTGCTATATTTTCACATATGAAAAGCAATCATCTGGAATGTATTCGTCACGCTGTAGATCAACTCCTGCTCTCTACAACACATGTCCCATATCCAGGTGAGACAACATGGAGCTCGGGAGAGATTTCACTATGAAAATGAGATTTAACCAACCATGAAGTTCCAGGAATTGACTTTGAACACGAATATCAGCACACATTAGAGACATAGATAAATGATGAAATCAGGCCCTCATCACAATTTTTCAATTGTGAGTGAATTTTTAATGCAAAGTGTTTTCTTGTAAAAAAAATCTTCCATGTCCATTTAAAAATGTATTTCACAGACAAAGTTGCTGAAATGTAGGCTACACTGACTAAATGTAAAAAAAAAAAACATTTAAAATTGCAAATCGATAACATGGTGTAAAGGAGAATTAAAAAAACTGATTGGCCGTTTTCTCATTAAATTCATCATCTCCGACGGCTAAGATCTTAACTCCTGCTCACAGCAGAACAAAGATTTTTCACCAACGGTAACGTAAACGAATCGGTTCTTATGAAATACATTAAGTCAATATGCTTCATGAACTGATCAGCACCTGATTTCATTTGTCATGTTTCAAAATCTCAAATGATTTTCTCACCAGAGTCAAGTACACTCATTTCCCTTTTCAACTACACCCATGATTTTATTCTATAATGAAAACTTTGTCATTAGATTTATCCAACTCTGGCATACAACACACACCTCTTGGCTTTCTAAACTCTTGCATTTTCCACCATCAACATTCAATTCTACAGATTTCACGTTTGCATATCTGTCTCATGGCCAGTTGAAATGAGACGTAAAATTGCTGGGCTAGAACTGTGAAACTGGGCTGTGAATGTGAGGAGGGGGGTCAGACATCAAAGTTTTTTAATATTGCAGAAATCAAAAGTGCATTCATTTCTAAACAAGACAGTATCCATCTTACTCTCACTCTGTGAACATCTCTTTATTAAAATCAGGTGTTTGTGAAGTAGGTATACAGATTTATGTGTTCGACCATTCAATCAAACTCGATTCTCTCGGAATTACGGTCATTGCTGGGGATCCCTCCTTGTCTCTTTTAGCTGCAATAAAGCTAGCTCAGAACTGTTTTCACCACGTGAAAGGGTATGAAATAAGCTTACACATGATACCAAAAACCCCATATGGTGAAAAATCGACATACGTCTCATTTCGACAGGCTGCAAGAGATATTCATCTCATCATCCCACACGGCAAGACTCACTGCACAAAATTACAAACAGCCACGGAATTTTTGGTCCCTTTACCATCAGGTCCCAGCGGCGATCTGTTTGTTTATTTTATCCATCAATCTCTTGGACAATTTTTTCTGTCTGTAATAAACCACAGCATATGATATCAGCCCAATCGTCAGAGTGCACAGCTGAAATTTCCAGAAGTCTGACTCCTCGACTGCAGGGGAGATATCGCACCTGTATGTGTAAGGAGGAAGAAACAAAAATTAAATTGAAGAGAAAAAAAAAAAGCAGATCACCTGGAGAACAGGCGAGTGTATACCATCACAAACAAAAGAAAATTTTTTAATAATTTTCTAACACTGATTAAATATTCAAAAAATGTCATACAATAATACATTTTCTGAAAATGAGAATCAAATAAAACCATCAATTTTTTTGCAACGGATTCTTGACACCATGAACATGCCAACCATTTGGAAGCTTCTCTCATGTTTTATTTCAACACCCTGTATATATTTCTCTAAAAATAAAACTATGTCAATACAACTACAATCTCTTTGTCTTTGTTCCAAGTCTAACAGCTGTTTCAGATTTTCAAGAGTTCATATGGCCCACAACAAAATAAATAAATAAGTCTTAAAACCTGAACAAGCCGTGGTTAATGTGTGGTTAATGCGACATTAGAGGAACAAATATTTAAAATTGTGCAAAAAAAAAAAGTTGTTAAGATTAGCTTACAGGACACTGAGTTGCAAAGCTGTGCAATGCTGGACTGTATACAGGTCACACTGACCCCTGCCAAGTTTGTGTGAAATCCTGGCAGCTCACACTGCTGTACAAATCTAACATTTGTCACCCTTCCAAAAATATTACTCTAAGCTTTTTTTTTGCTGAGGGTCCACCAAGGTTTCTCAGCTCCCTTCAGTTTGGCGAGCCCCTGATTTCATTGTGTCGCGTCTCATTTGGCATTTAGTGAGAACTTGATCACAATGAGGGGGACTCCATCCAACCATATAAAGAGTTAGTATAACCCGCAGTACAATGCCCTTTTATTGGTGTTTGGAGGGACCAACTCTGCCAAATGAAATATTTGGTAATCAAGTCTATAAGTAAGCAATCTGTTGCAGCACCTCCTCATAGGAAAAGAAAAAGAATCGCTTGATTCAAAACTATAGGGTGTGAACATATATATATATAGAAGGCTCTTATCGTCTGTGCAGACCGTCTACTATTCAGCTTTCAACCAGTCAATTCACAACAACACCAATCTTCAACGGTGAACCAATTTTTAACACACTTTTTTTTTTCATCACAGAACTCTTCTATATCAAAGTAAAAATCCATTTCAGAGTTAAATTTCCTGAAATAAATTGAGTAAAAGCCCAAAAATTGTAATTTAGTGGCATGGACTACCAATGATTAAAAGGGAATGACAAAAGTGATTGGCCATGTTCTCGCTAAATTCAGCTGCAGCAAACAGTTCATCCCTATCACCTTTAATTGCCAATTGATCGACTTCTACTTAAGGTAGAACAAAGATGTTTTCACACACAGAAAGAGAAATCAATAAGCTTAACAATGGTACCAACGAGTTCTCAGTGTTGAGTAGATGTAGTCGTGACTTATAAGTGGCAATCAGGCGGTGGATGTGGACGAGACTCACA
>JBCAUA010070900.1:0-24921 GCA_038406235.1 Peronia verruculata
TGTGTGTGTGTGTGGGTGTGTGTGTGTGTGTGTGTGTGTGTGTGTGTGTGTGTGTGTGTGTGTGTGTGTGTGTGTCTCCCTCTCTCATAAACTGAGGCACGTTGCTGCAGAATTCTGTCGTTCCACACAGCGAGAGTTGTTTAATAATGAAGGGATTTTTTTTTTTCTTAACAATGCAAAGAATGACATTGTATATTATAGAGCGATGTGAGAGAAAGAAACAGGAATATAGATAGAAGAGGAAATTTATTGGGGGGGGGGGGGATGAGAGACAGGCATTTCAGATTAAGGAATCAAGCTCAGCCTATTATATTCATATCTGGGAATATAGAAAGTTCAACGAAAGAAGGCAGTTGTGCGAGGTAGATATGACAGAAACATATGAAAACCAATCGATATAGTGACGAGTGGTACGAAATAATGTGGCCATGGGTCAGAATCAGATAAAACCATCGATCTTGACAGTTTGTCCCTTTCATCTCCTGACAGATATCCCAGCCTGGGCATAGTCCGGCCTAAAAGGCTGGCGCGAACACTCACCTTTGGTTTACTTTTTCAGAACAGGAAGACTCGGCTTTGTGTGGGGGAAAAGAAGATGAAGGAAAGGAGAAATGTTAGGCTGTAAGAAAAATGATGACATCGCTCAGAGTCTTTGTAATTTAAAATACAGTTTAAATATAGGCTAACAGAACATATATGTTAAAATTGCTGATGATTTATATAAGGATGGAGCGGGAAAGGAGGAAAAGGAACCTAGGGAATGTATTGCGAAACTGGAGCTAGGCAGTCAGAATACTCTGCGTGGACAGGAATATGATGTAGTGCATTGACAGTTAGGCTATTTGGGCATGCCACTGTGCCTTGAACCTCATCTTTCTTGTTAAGGACGAGAACAAATGGGAGTTATGTGCTGGCAACAAAAGCAAATAAGAGTAAGTTTGATATTATGGCAAAGGAATCCAACATGCTGAGCACCGCATTTACCAAAATGTGTTGTTCTAACTCCAGAGCTGATATGTTCATCATGCAGTCTCCAGTCCCGAGCTTTTTTTTTTTTTTTTAATTACTGTAAGAGCCATTTCAGTAATTGTGGTGTGCATTTCTGTGACAGGAGTGAGACCAGCAGCTGAAGGCTGTAAGTTATAATGCCAACAAAGACACAAAAGAACCAGTTTATTGTGTGGATCTTTAACCAGTTGAAAACCCATAATAGAAATAAACTACCAATTGAAAACCAAAAAACAGAGTTAGAACAGTCCACCAATATTGAAAACCAGTAACAAAAGAATCACTTCATAATGTAGATTAAAAGTTATAAACCACTGCCACACCATAATCTGAGGTCTAATCATGGCTCCACAGTCCACCCCAGTCAAGCCAGTTTTACCCTGAAGCTGGAACGTGGCTGAGTTCCCTCCCCCTAGACAGCAGAGAGACATTCATTTGTCTGGGCCCTTGGGTCCTTTAGCAACTTTGCGGACAATTACTCCAATTGTCCCTGTTTTTATGAGCTAAATAAGTGACATCTGGGACCAACGATTTGTTTTGTCCAGACCAGCCCCCACTGTGAACCACCAATTAATACTAACCTGGGGCCAACATCTGTGCTGAGTTAACTGGTTGCCAAATTACTTGGTGGTCTTATTCATGATAAGCGCAGTTCATTTGATCTTCTATTAGTGCACGGCCAAGCGTTGTTTCCACACTGCCTGTGGCTACCCACAGTTACCCCTACATACAGTGTCAAGCCTTTGATATAATTGCATATGCATCCACTTTATAGTCAGCTAAACATATGTATCCACGTTTTTTGTCAACTGAACATATGCATCCACTTTATAATCAATGCGGATTGTTTTTAACAGCGCTATTACTTCCCTTTACCTGACGACACTAAAGGTTGTTGAAGAAACAGTGTTGGGGGGGGGGGGGGTCCTGAAATTTGGTTTCTGCTCAAAATATTCGGATTTTGGGGTTTTGTTTTCTTTTAAAAGTTCGGTCTCTACTGAATATAAAAATGTTATTAGAGAGTTGATATGTCCATTCTAAGGTGTGGGGAGAGGGGTCAAGCAATGATTGACCTGCCCTTCTGCCACAAAGGCTCTTGGTCATTTCATGCTCTTTATTCAGTGATAGGTCATCAGTATTTCGCTGGCTATGGGCAAATTACGTATAGAAGACTTGATTATGATCTCCTTTACCAATATCGGGAGCCCCAGTGCCAGGGATGGACAATGACTGACCATCTGATGCACTGACCACACCCAATTTCAGTGAAAACGTTCACATGGGCCACTGAAATAGACCTGCCACGGCCTAATTAGGCTGAAATATTCTATTTTTCTGCTGTTTCAGAGTGCATTAGTGCATTATCTGTCACAGGAAGTGTAGAAATGCTCCTGGTTTTGACCGAGGAAGACACGGCAGCCATATATAGCCCTCTCTGTACCCTAAAATGGCTCCACGGAAGATTGGGGGTAGGGAAGCCAACATGGAGGAAAAATGGGAGTAGGGGCACAGGAGAAGGCAAAAAAAAGGCATAGAAATCATGGGAAAAGGTCTAGGAGGTGAAACAAACATGTCTTGGGGTTGAAAGTTGATCTTTCAGGCTGTTTTTTTTTTTTTTTTAGCTAAAAAAAAACTGGAAATGCATTTTTCTTAAATTGCCTTTTTTTTTTTTTTAAAGCACAAATTTTAATATGCTGTCTACTTTTTTATTTATGGACCAATTACTATAAAATTTGACATGAACATAGAACAAAACAATACAAAAAATTATCAGAGGGGATTTTTTATATCATTATAAATTGTTGAGAAGTTTGAGATTTTAGAGTCAAATTTTTGCAAAATCTGTGATTTTTCAACATATCAATTTTAAAAATTTCAAAAAAAAAAAAAAACTAAGCCAATTATCAAAAATCCCCTCTGATCAATTTTAGATATTGAACTGAAATGTATGTATGCAAATTTTGAAAGGAAATAAGTTGAAAAATTTAGAAGTCTATTTATAGTAAAATTGCGCAATATGAAGTAGTAAAATCCAAGATAGCGGCCATTGCCATGGCAACCATGAATGGATTCGAAATTTTTAGATTGTTTTCCTCGAATTTGACCATGCTGAATTTGATGATAATGGTTAAAATCATCTCCCCTCACGGTTTCAAAAATGACTTCACTCCCCCACCCCCCAAGGAAAAACTCAACTTTTCTTCTTGTCATTTGAAAAACTGGTTAGAACAGTTTTTGCTAAATTTACTACACTATGAAAAAAAAAAAAAGTGTCCTTATACAATTGATTTTTTTTTTTTTTTTGTGATTTTTCGTAAGGTACATTTCAAATTAAAGAGTGTGACAAAGTCATGTATTCCTTCTCTATCCAGCCTGTTCAACACCCCTGTGCCTGGCATAGAGAAATAGCGAGGCTGGTCGAATACAATCCTCATTGAAACTAGCACCCACTTTATTTAAATAAATCAAGTGGAAATATTCTGAAAGAAAAATGTCTTTTTTTTTTTTTTTTAAGAACTAATGGAAAACAGAAATCTATTTCTACCATCGGTTATGCATTTTTCAAGTTGCAACAGTTTTTTTTCAGTCTGCCTTGTTCTGATGCTGTTCTTGACTTAAGGCTTTAAATGCTTATGTGTGTCTCAGTAATTGTGAAAGAAATTTCCTTTTGAGGACAAATAAACATGCTTTTTTTTTTTTTCTTTTAGGGGGGGGGGGGAGTTGTTTGTCTTGAATTTCCTGCCTTGTCTTGTCCAGGCTTGATCTGTCCTACACTGTCCTGACCAATCGTGTTCTGATCTGTCCTGTCCTGTCATGTCCTATCCTGTCCTGATCTGTTCTGTCTTGTTATGTCCCATCCTGTCCTGATCTGTTCTGAGCTATGTCATGTCCTATCCTATCTTGATCTGTTCTGTCTTGTCATGTCCTATCCTGTCTTGATCTGTTCTGTGCTATGTCATGTCCTATCCTGGCTTGATCTGTGCTGTGCTATGTCATGTCCTATCCTGTCTTGATCTGCTCTTTCTTGTTCTGTCCTATTCTGTCCTGATCTGTTCTGTCTTATTCTGTCCCATCCTGTCCTGATCTGTTCTGTCATGTCCCATCTTGTCCTGATCTGTTCTGTGCTATGTCATGTCCTATCCTGTCTTGATCTGTTCTGTCTTGTTCTGTCCCATCCTGTCCTGATCTGTTCTGTCCTATGTCATGTCCTATCCTGTCCTGATCTGTGCTGTGCTATGTCATGTCCTGTCCTGTCTTGATCTGTTCTGTCCCATCCTGTCCTGATCTATTCTGTCCTATGTCATGTCCTATCCTGTCCTGATCTGTTATGTCCTATGTCATGTCCCATCCTGTCCTGTGCTATGTCATGCCCTATCCTGTCTTGATCTGTTCTGTGCTATGTCATGTCCTATCCTGTCTTGATCTGTTCTGTCTTGTCGTGTCCCATCCAGTCCTGATCTGTTCTGTCTTGTTCTGTCCCATCCGGTCCTGATCTGTTCTGTGCTATGTCATGTCCTGTTCTGTCCTGATCTGTTCTTTCTTGTCATGTCCCATCCTGTCCTGATCTGCTCTGTTCTGTCTACCCGGACTTGTTCTGTCCTATCTAAAGAGGTTCATTCATTGATTGGATTTTTATAGGTGAGTATGTGAAAATTTGCTATTCTCATTCTGTGCCATGCCCAGGCTCAGGATCTGACTCAGAAGATAGAATGTTCCTAGCACACTAATCCATGAGCCATTATCTAAGGAATGCTCACCCACCGGCAAGCCCGAATGCCTATAAACTAATAAGGCTGTCAGTTAAAGCAACACATATGGTGAAGATCACTGGTGCACATAAAACTGGATTAAATCATGCGCTCAGGCTATCAATCAAGCATTGACAGGAAAACTCTAATTCTTTTTTTTTTTTTGTTCTTTCTTCTTTCTTTCTCTATCTTTCACTCTTTCTTTTTCTTTTTTATTCATTTTTCCTTATCTTTCATTCTTTCTATTTCTTTCATTCTGTTTTCACTCTTTCTATCTTTTTTTTTCTTCTTCTTCTCTTTCTCACTTTCTTTTTCTCTCTTTCATTTTCATCACTTTCTTTCTGTCTTTCCTTTTCTTTCTTTCTTCTTTTTTCTCTCTCTTTCATTTTCTTTCTTCCTTTCTTTTTTTTCTTTCACCCCTTTGGTTTTCTTTTTTCTTTCTTTATTTTCTATCTTTTCTTTTTTCTTTCTTTTTATTCTTTTTTTTTCTTTCTTTCTCTCTTTCTGTTACATTACCCCCATGGTCTATTGTTTTGGAGATGGCCCGAATTTAAGGAAATCCTTGGAGAGATTGGCTTTGACCATGAGGCAGATAGCAGCATATTGTGATATTTTGTTGTCAGCCATCCACTTTGGCCAGATCCATTTCCACCTTGCATATCAGTTCTTTGATTCAATGGATTACTCCCATTTAATTGAAAGGTACTGAAGAGCATGTTATTCATATGAACATATGTTTTCTCTTTCTTTTTTATGAAGAAAGAGATGGAATAACTCATGTTTGCTTTCACATCAGTATTATTAATGCATAATGCTGCATTTGCTTGCAAGTGCTTGTAAGTTGTTTAGGTATTTGTGCTCTTCATTCGAGTGCTGTTTCAGACATGGGGATATGCCTTTTGTGAAAATGAGCAGGACATTATCTTTTACATGCTGCCTCTTATAATTTATGTAGGTTATTTCCCAAGAATTTCATATGGTCCATTTATTTTTCACAACACATCCGGTCTATTGTTTTGGTAATGCATTGATTTCAGTTGGAGTTACTTTCAGTCTATTTTGCTTTTGCTGGGTTATTATCTTTGTGTTTGGATTTCCCAAAAAACGCTGTGGGTCTAGCATCTTTTTCATAATTTATCTATAATCGTTTGGTAGTACTCGTACATTGAATTCAGTTGTAACTATCTTTTGTCTGTTTTGTACTTGCTTGATGGTATTCTTTGTGGGTAGAAAATGTGGAAATATCTCACACGTAGCCAGTGGGCTTATCAAAATAAATCATACACTCACCCCACATGCACTCATACACATACACTGCAGGGTCACAGAGTAAGTTCTCTGCTCCCACCTGCAGGTAGTGAAAGCCAGCCATGAGTAGGATGTCTCCCATGGAATGCCTTCCTCAACATTCCAGGAGTGACATCTCTTGTCTCATCTTTGCTCATGTCTTCTGTCCTGCTCTCTTTCCTCCCTTCTTCTTGACGTTTAGATGTATCCTACTGTGTTTGGCACAATATAACGGTGATCTTGCTGATGTGCCATTGAACCCCAACACATCACAATCAAACACTCATAGTCATACACATTTATCTTCTTCTATATACTGTTACCATTCAGAAGTAGATCTCTTAACTCAAAATAACTGACATGACGAAGTGAAACATGCTGATCATGCAGATCATGCAGATTTCATTATCATAACATATCTGAGACCTGTGCCACTGGGGTGCACTTTTATCTTAAGTGTTTGCTCAAGTATTTCAAGTTCACCCTTGTTGTATCCACAGATCGTTCACCTGACATTGATAATGACAGCGATGACGACGATGGGCCAGAATTCAATGATTTCTCATCCAATGACGACATGAGTGACAGTGAACCCACAATGACGGAACATGAAGCCCGAGCCAGGCAGAGAAAGCACAGCAGAAGCAAAATTCGACCAGCAGCTACAGTAAGTCATGTGAAAGGACCAGTGAATGTACATCAGTGAAGTCCAAGATGAAGAAAAATAATGAAGAAAAGAAACAGAAAGAGAGAGAAAAAAAAAAAAAAGAAACAAACAAAGAAAAGTGCATGGCATTGTAAGTTGAATTGTTACAGAGCCAAGCTAGGAGATATCAGTCAGTTATGCTTACCCTGCTAGAAGAACATTCTATATATTCCCATGCTTTGACAAATTTTGTCAAATCAGGGTGCTCAAGAGTTTTGGATATTTTAGCTTCTCTGCCATAGAATTAGAGAGAAAAGAGTATGAATTCTTTCTTCTCTTTTTGAGATGGCCTGAACTATTTGTCATGTACGTTTGGACAGTCTTGTCCAACTTTCAGTGGGAATGAATCGCAGATCAATTATTCTGCTCAAAATGTATAACTAGAGTACATACTTACCCCAGTTATTCACTGACTACATGATGCAGCCCTGTATATGATCATTATTCCATTTGTAATTTCAGGTAAATGTAAATCTTTTGATTGTCTTTTTTTCAGCAACGTAACATCAAACAGAAGTTCAGAGCACTGTTGAAGAGATTCAAGATATCAGAAGACGTAAGTGATAATTATTATTTTAAGTGAAAAGAATTGTATGGTTATGGTTATAGTTTTAATAAGCTTTTCTACCCATGCTGGTGATAGCTATCTCAGGTACTCAAAAACGAAAGACTGGAAATTCCTCCATCAAAAGTATATATGTAGATTATTTTTCCATCGCACTTACCATGATTTGTTTATTTTTTTTTTTTTTTTAAATAAGAAGGTAACCTTACTCATCAAATTGGTAATTTTTTTCACTTTTGATGCACAAAAATGCAGAATTTCAAATATGGCATGTTACATCATTTTTTCATTGACACATCATCTGTTATACTTAAGATCTTATCTAGTTTCAACATGAAACTCTTCTTTCCTTGGCTTGCTGTCGCAGGTACTGACCACACTGGACTCTGAGGCTGACCATGACAATATCCCTAACCCTCAAGAGCTGGATGACCTCTTTGATGAACTGGAGGATTCCGACAGTGGCCCAGAACTGGACACCATGAGTGTCATGTCTACCCCAAAACCAAAATTACGGTCAGTTTCCTTTGAGTCTTTGTTAAAAGGACAAATTTAAATAATCAGATTTAGTGTAAATGCCAAAAGCTATTTGGTTGACTCATTATAATATATGTTGCTCCAGGTAACTTTCATAATTCAATGCTTAATGTTTAATATATCCCCTATGATGAGCCACCAGAGTTGCAATTTTTATCCCTTATTGAATGCTGACTTTCACCTCTATTTGATCATTATTATAGCAACTTCATGTTATGCTGAAGGGACATCTCTGAGATCCCAAATAAAAAATGTGAAGAACAAAAGAACCAGATCTATAGTTATAATCAGCTATGTAAGTGATACTGATAGCCTTATTCATCATTTACAAAGATGAATGGGGATATTTTCATAGTTTTAAGGAAAACAGTAATGTTCATTTCAAAAATGAAACTAAGAAAGCAAGAATGAAGAAAAGAGTCACCAGATGTCAGTTGTACTGCAGAAAATAATACGAAATCACTTTTTTTTATATTGGTGCTTTAAGATTATATATATGATTCTCAGTTATTGAATTATTTAGTACAAGACCATTTTTGGATCATTTGCTGGTGAATTTTTTCAAGCAAAGACCAACATTGCCCCAGGTTTAGGGTGTCCCTGAAAAAGGCAACAGAAATGTTTTTGACAGCTTTGTGTTTCTTTTCAGTCCTTTCTTTGCTGGACGAGGCACAACACCAGAAGCTGCCGAGCTGCCTAAAACATCCTCACAGGTGAGCTCGGAGACTGTGCTGCATGCAAGAGATTGGCACCTCAGTATCAAGGGAGCATTAAGGGCTGATATCAGTCAAAATGAATGACATTCAGTGAAAACATTTGATGGGTTTCAGGGCAAAATGAAACATATCCAAAATCACCTTTCGGAGAAAAAATGAGAATTTGTCCTCCAGAAGTTAGTCAACTTATCACTAAGAACTAGAATTTTCTAAAGACTTTCAGGAAGGATAAGTCACATTTGGTGAAAGGAAAGTCCTTCCAGATTGAGGGGTATATCACAAAATTGTCAACGCCTGGGAGTTCTTAAAAAAAGTGAACTGCTGGAACATTCAGTGGAACATTCTTTTTATGAAGTAAAAACAAGTGCAATGAACTGCTGAATTGTAAATTATTATATGTTATTCTTGTTCTTCTTTCAAATATATGCCCAAGCAGGAGAGAGTCCAGTATTACTCAGTTTTTCTCATTGTCAAAGTTGAAGCACAGCTGAAGGATCTGGAAGGATAAGGTCAAATGAAGTGAAATTAATATTTACTTTTATTTGTTATGACATCTTTGATCATATTATACCAAAAAGACTATAAATATCAAAGTGACAAGAACCAGAAGTTCTTATCTGAATTAAAAATATGTGAAAGCCACATTTCATCATCCATGACAATGAATAGGAATAGTTTCTCATAGTTTTGAGAGAAACAGTGGTGCCTGTGACAGAAAAAAATTGAAGCTCGTGTTTACCATTTGTGGTGAGAAGATACTGGGTAGCAGTATGCTAGATTTTTGTTGTTGTTGCAAGACTTTATATTGAAAGGGAACCCGCTTTTGTTGTTTGCAGGAAGTCTTCCGTTCTCAAGATGACACACCAGTCAAGCGCAGTGATTCAGATTTACATACAGTAAGTGTTACTGTTGATTTTTGTATTTATTGTTGTGATCCCAAACAAATGTCTGCATGCATGAGATGGGAGAAAAGAGGGAAAAGAAATAGCAGAAGTTCTGTTCAGAGCTTGAAATGATCAGATTTGCTGCACAATATGTGAATAATCACAATTTGTCTACTGCCTCATTTGTCAGGTTGAACAAGTTATGACATTGGTCCTTTCCCAGGAATAGTTGACATATCTTGAATTGTTTGATAGAACACCCTTGTCATGCAGAGGCTTCTTTCAGAGGGCTATATTGTTTTTCTTTCAAAATACACTACATTGAAATCAAAGAACATTTGTCATTGAGTCAACCAGTCAAATTTTCACAGACATAATCAAAGCTTACAATTGTGCCAGATATGGCTGTAGACATGGAGGAAATGGACAGTGTGTTTCCATGAAACCCATTACAAAGCATACTGTTATCCCACTGTGTGTAGCAATAGAAGTTGCGCTTTACTGTTTCAGTCTTAGAGTTGCATGTAAGCACTGCAAGATCTGCTGAGCATGCATGCACCCCTTAGCATTAGATACACAATGCACATAGTAACTTTAATTGATCATTCTGCTGGCTGACTAGGTCAAGGTGTTCCTCAGCTGGACTAGACCAGATATTTTGACATTATATTCTCCACTTTATTGCTGTCTACGCTGGCCATGAAAATAAAAATTGTGTTGAGATGGCAATGCAGGATAGATGTTTTTTACAGTTGCAGACATGTACAAGAGAGTTGGGAAAATGAAAAATACCCTCCCGGCAATTTCATTAAATAAATGTTTAGTGGTAATACATGGTCTATCATGTTGTCATACTGGTACCTTTGCAATACAAGCAGGAGCCAGGCACTATTTTTAAAGCAAAAAGGTACCTATGTGGCCATATTGCTGGCAGGTGCAGCCTGTGGCATATGTTTCAGCACATCAGACCCGTTTGTGGACTAATAATTAATCAACAGGGTGACTTCACAAACTGTAAAATTGGACACAGAACTCCAAAACTGAAAAGTGAAGCCTGGGTAGTCCACAGAGAGTAAGGCAGCGTTTCAAATCTAAGAAGCAGATTCTAATTTTTAAACCTTTTGTCATTCATGCTGTCTCATTTTCATAGAAAAATATGAAAAAATGTGATTAATTTATACTGAATGTATTTTCTCTTGCAACTGGAAGAAGAAGCTCAAATGAAATTAGTAATTACTTTTATTCAGTATGTCATCTTTGTTTGAACATGTTGTTAAAAAAAAAAAAACGTGACAGAAATTCCAAACTAGGAATGTCAGATGACAAGAACTGAAATTCTATTCTGAATCAGAAACAGATGCGACAGCCACATCACTTTGCTGCTAGATTTAATGAAATGAGCCAGTTCAAACTTATTTTTATCTAGTTTATGGTCATTATTTGATTTTTTTTTTTTTAGATATCTTTGGACTCTATAGAATCTGTTCTTTGCCCCATGTAGGAGAAAAGAAAAATGTCATAGGAAAATGAAGTTGGTTCCAGATAACAACATGCTCGTAATATAGTAGCAACTTTGTTATGTTAGAAGTGGAAGTGGCAAGAAAGACAGAAAGCTGCAATCATAACACCCATTAACTTCCAGTGCATTGTAGTTCTGTGTCTGATATTTATAAGGCTATGGACAATGGGAGACTGTTGTGACCAGCCCATTACTTCCCTTTGCCAGACACAAGTGGTATTATTGAACAAGCAT
Source organism: Peronia verruculata (assembly GCA_038406235.1). NCBI lineage: Eukaryota > Metazoa > Mollusca > Gastropoda > Systellommatophora > Onchidiidae > Peronia > Peronia verruculata. Next base: position 11,206 of record JBCAUA010070900.1, read on the forward strand.
AGCAAAGAAGGGAAAAAAAATCACCTCTGTGTCCTTTGCTTGAAACAAGCATGGAACTTTCAATAAAAATTATGAGATAGAGAAAATGTTTTCTTCTTTTTGTTATAATTTTATTCACCTGTTTTGCGAGTGATCTTTCAAATGACGAAGAAGTAATGCAATTTTTTCCTTCTTTACACTGGAGGACTGATCACAACAATCTCCCATTGCCTGTGATAAAACAACAGAGCAAATGCACCATTTTTTCTGCCGTCTCCCTGAACTGTCATATACTGAGATCAGAATGCAATAAGAAATCATTTACACAGCTTGTCAGATACTCTTGAGCCTTAAATAGTTCATGTATGCCCTGTCAAGTGATGGCAGGAGATGTAGTGCTCAGGAGATGTAGGGCTGTGTTTGCTTGTCCACAGTACCACATACGCTGTAGTATTATGCAAACATTTTCCCAACTGGAATGTTGTAAGAAAATGTACTGCAATAGGACCTCAGATTGTATAAGGTGTGAAACAGAGTGTTATAAATAGTGATCAACAAATGCTGTCATAAATTGTCAACAGTAGTTATTAGATCCAGCAGCTTAGAGCTGCAGTAGTTATACAGTTCCATGGCTGAGAACTGCTACAGTAGAACATGAGGTAGAGGCTGCTTCAATTGGACCTGAAATAGACCTACAGACTGTTGTGTCCATAATTGCAGTTGAACTGCCACATTGTCCTCTGGAATGATTGTACTACAGGAACATAAAGTTCAGGTTCCTTAGTTAGGATTGTAAAGACAACCTTAGATTATTCTGCCAAGTCCCTGCAAAGTATCTCACTCACTAATAACTGAGTCACTACAATTTTTTTTTTTTTTGTTTTGTTTTTGAAATGATGGTAGTACTGTAAGAACATGTGAGAGAGATGCCTTTCAAATAATTTTGAACAGTTGCAAGAGTCCATGCTGAGCATGCTCGGTGTTGCAAGTACAATAGGCCTCATGTTGCATGGCATAGGTATTGTCCAATACTCCAACCCATCAGTCTTAACTATCCCCCGGCCAAACTCTATGGATCTTCTATGCCTGCTCCTTCCCCTCGCTGCCTGAATGGATATGACACTTCTTGCTGCATATTTGACCATGGTCCATTTCTTTGTCGATTGCGGTTGGCTTTCGTCTACTTCAAACTGACCCATCGTCATCCCTGGAATGAGTTTCCCCCACCTTCTGTTCTGATCTACTCTGCCATGTGAACTCCTTTCCCACCAAAATGACATGATACCTCTTTGCATTTTTGACAAATGTCATGTTTTCTCTATTTGTTCTGTTTGTATCTGTTTTTCACAGGTGTATTTTGTCTTCATTGTGTCTGCTCTGAACATGATTTGTTCATTTTGATTACGATTTGGTTTTTTCCTCATACCAGACCGTCATGTCACAACTGTGTCAGGAAGTATGAACATTTTTATTCTTGCTTTGCTAGTGGCTGAAATTTTTTTTTTTTTTTTTTAAGTATCTAAACTTTTTTTTTTTTTTTTGCTTCCACTCAGTTGTTTATTTTGTTTTGTCCTTTTTTTTTTTTTTTTCGTTGTCTCAGTTTATTTTCCTCCTCTTTTATTTAATCAGAAACTTGGTACACTATCGCTGAAGTCTTCTCATCCAGCCCCTTCTCTTAGCCACTCTCCTGGTGAAGGGCTAGCTGTTAAGCTGTACTGTACACTTCCTGAAACAGAGACTTTGCTAATTTTGCACAATTAACCACATTATTATATCACATCTGCATTTTCTGGTTTGATCTGCTCTGTTCCCACCTTCCCTTCCTCACCCAGTTCAGTTCAGTTTTCTTTTGTATTGTGAATACGTGCAGTGATTTTTCCTCATTTATCACCTGATATTGTGGTGGCTTGAAGTGAAAGTCGTCTGACTTGTTAAGAACATATCAGATATTTTTTAAAATCTAGTTTTTCTTTTTAAATCCAATGACCAGTTTTGTTTTCTTATTCTCTCTCTCTCTCTCTCTCTCTCTCTCTTTCTCTCTCTCTTTCTCTCTCTCTCTCTCTCTCTCTCTCTCTCTCTTTTTTATCAGTTTATATTATAAAATGTAAGTAGATTTTTAATGAAATAAAACTAGCAGATTATATGGAAAATAGTTTGAGAATTCTTAATCAGTAGTGGTAGAGTAAAGAGCGTTTATTCACCTGTGACTATAACGAGTGCACAGAATATAATGTTGAAATGCTCAAGAGACCTAAAAGGTTTGAAAATATTAAGCATAAGTTGCCTGAGACAGAGTAAATCTATATCGCACGGCACACAGCTAACTCTGGCCTAGGTGCATATTTTCTTCCATGCCATTCACTATTTATAGATGTGTCTAACACGTTGGTGTGTGTGTGTATGTATTTGTATGCTACTTTTGTATTGAGTCCACATTGCCTCTTGCAGGCTTGACCCACATGCTGTTCAAACTTCAGGACTGAAATATCTGCTTTCTGGTAGCACTTCAATAAGCTGTTATTGGCTTTGGTTAGCACCTTATAATTTATATGAAGATGAACCACTCTATACATAGTTACCAGGGAAAAAACTGTCGTGAACAAATTTACATTGTCCTGTTGGAGCAGCTGCTCATTCATATATCTATATTAGCTTACAGGATGAAATCTCTCTTTCTTTCTTTCTTTTTTTTTTATCTTGTCTTTTTGTCTTTTCTTTATTTTTTTCACCCAACAGCGTTTTTTTTTTTTTTTTAAATTTTGTTTTAGTTTTCTCATTTCAACTTGCAAAGCTAGGAGCTTTGATGAAAAATAGGATTTAATTTGTTCAGCCATTAGATGTGGTCAAGCCCAGTGAGTTGAGGAGAAATTAGAATTAGATGGAGTGGCATTTGACATGAAGTTTGGCTTACATACATTTAGTCACACTGAAAGAAGCATAAAGATTAAGGTAGTCTACTATGTGAAGAAAGTGGAATTAGTCTTAGGTTTAGAAGACTTAGGTTCAAGGAAGACGTTCCTCTGTGTTAACCTGGCAAATCCAGTGTTACCATCATTGATAAATTCAACTCATAAATGTGAGTTGTAATATAATATTTTTCATGATAGGAGAGTAGAGTCTAGCTTGTTTATTTCTAAACAGTTGTTTGTGTATGTGAGTGGGTTTTTGTGTGTGTATATTTTTTTAATTTTTATTTTTAAATTTTTTTTTTAAATTTTATTTTTATTTTTGTGTGTGTGGGGGGGGGGGGGGTTGTTTACATACAATTTCAGATTGTGATTGGTTACAGTTGAATGTAAAACCACTTCAGAATTAAAGGCAAGAATGTACTTGTTCATGTAAGATTCCTGACAAGTGAAATAGTCAAAGTAAGAATTCAGATATTTCAGCACAGTTTATTATGTAATAGAATCACACTTTTACAGCAAAGGTTTGTATCACACAACCCTACGTGCCCCCTGCCCCTCCTCCCCTTCCCCAACCTTCCTTACTTGACCCCTATTACTTGCATGTCTTGTGTTAACCTTGTGCATGTGTGCTTCTCTCCACTTTACTGGCCCCGAGGCGACAATCAGACTTTGACTTTGAAGCCTCGGACTCGCAAAATGCCAGTGCAAACGAGGCGTCACCTAAACCTCGATCCCCGCGCCCCACAAGCAAAGAGTTTGCCCGGGACCGAATCCGCAGTACCTCCTATAGAGAGAAGAAGAACAAGGCAGCGTTACAGCGCCAGCGCCGGCATAGCGTGGGTGAAGATGAGTCCTTGGTCAGTGGAAAAACTACTTTCTTCTCCTCATGTTGCCGACTTTGCCTGCCGTATCCACCACTAATCTCAGTACTACCACTACTATGCAACTACTACTACAACTATTATCTAGTGTTGGCTTTACTTACTAACTGCATTAACCATGGAGTTACATTTTGCATAGTTCCTAGTGGCTTTCTGCTAATTGTTTCGGCCTTGTGTGACTTGGCATTCGATTGACAATGGCACGTATACCCTCGTAGTTAGCTCATGGTATCGTGTTCTGTATCTTGCCTCTGAATGTGGTCTGGATTGCTTGTACCGGTTCCGGCTAGGCATTGTGTTTTCTGACCTTCAGGCTTTCTCATTACAGTCTTTTTGAATGTTCATTGAAAATTATTTATGCACATTGATAATGGCACTATTATTATATAACGGCCAGTTTTTAGGTTATATTTGTATGTCTTTTGTTCATATAAAGTTATATAATAAAATGTTGAGATAGCCGTTTCTTTTCAGTTTAAACATGGGCCATTTTTGTCCTATTTTCCTGGGGTTTATTTTTTACATTTTTTCAGAATCTCAAATTATTTAAATGAGCATGTTCACTGATTCAACAAACACAAATGCACAAAAAATTTAGAAGAATGATTTACAGTTGCTGGAATAGTAATTGGCTTCTTAACTGCAAATATGTACATGAATAATTTCATATAATGTAGTAAAAGTAGCTTGAAAGGAGGATTTGCTTTTAGTCATGCACAATTCACATTGTTTGACATGGTAATTATGATAACTGCACTTTACGAATATCATTTATTAGCCTAATTGTGTGTATGTTTTGAACTAACATCAGAGAATTCTGGCCAGCTGCCACTAAGAACAATAATATACCACTTAACCTTGTATCACAGAGGGTGGGCTGCTGTTTTCTTTTTGTGGTCTTGATACATAGGGCATGAGAAGGAAATGGGCTGAGTAATGGAAATTGGGGTATACATTTCTACAGAACAGTTTATGCGTTTCAGATTACGCCACAGCTGTTGACAGGGAAGGGAAAAAACTCTTTACTTGCCTGACCAGAATTCATTCTACTCTTGGGCCCTAGTTTTTATAAATAACCCAAGATTTCACCATTACCATTGAAAGAGGAAGATGGAAGATGCCAATATACTTGCCAAAGCAACAATATTAACACCATTAGACCATAAGTTGTATATTGCCTGGAGATTCCAGAGCCTTTGACAAGGGAGAAAACAGTTTTCTGGCCAAATGAAAATGCAATAAACCCACTAGACCTTAAGTTTTATAAATACATGTAGCTATGAACTGTGTCACTCTTAGCCAGAGTTTATTCAGTTCCTCTGTAGCTGTATGTATGATGAATAATACCAAGTTTTTAGCAGTCCTAGAAACTAACCTTGCCTTTGTTGCACCTCTTTTTGTCTGTCTCAACTTGAAAAATCTGAAGGCAGACACTACTCAAACTTTCTATTCTTTGCACTTTAATCATTTGCTGCATTTTCCAATCTGTCATGTACTCTGTCAAGCCAAGTAATAAATCTCTCATATGCAACAGACCTTCTGCCAACAATGTGTAACCTGACAGCTTTTCTGCTTTAGTTGTTCCTATCTCATGACATAGTCGTCAGTCTTTCTTTGTGTTGGCTTAGCTGAATTAGATTGCTTCAGTTATATGTTCCTATAATTACTGTCCATCAGATAAACAAGTGTGTACATTCTTGTATATTTATCCTAAATCTTAGATTGTTAGTTGCCATTGTCTAGACCAAAATCATGAACACATGCAGTAATATTTGCACATGCATCTGTGATGTTGTTTCCACTAAGTGCTGCTTGAGCAGCCAAGAACTAGTTGTTTTGCTTTTGACTTGACAATAATGATGGCAAGTTTACTGCTGTCTGATGTAGGACTAGCGCTGGTTGTCCAAAATATTTTGCTTTCACAGAATATTTTTTTTTACCCTGGCAGAATTATGTTTTATGACGTTCAAAATTTCAGTGACGCTCAAAAGGCACAAGTACACTTCAAACAAAGTAGGCAGGGCATTTTTGTTTTAAACCAAACAAACAAAAAACACAACCCAAAAGAATACAAGTGAAACAAAAAAAAAAAGGAAACTGACAATGTGAGCTGATTGTTGTTGATAAATCCTTTAATTAAATGAAGGATTCCGAACTTCCGAAAAATATTTAAAGCTTTTCTGAAATTGTCTAGCCAAAAATGATACTGATTATCAGTGTTGTACTATAGCAGCAGCATCTCTTCATGAATTCAGAATATGTGCTTTTTTTTTCTCTTTATAGTCTGTCAATTGATTCTTTTGGCTCTAAGCTGCCCATCAAGTCATGGGATTCTGTTAATCATTTGCAGGCTTTGAATTTATTTATGTTTTTTTTGTTTTTTTTATTCTTTTTCTTTTTCTACTAAGCTAAAGGTATATCTGTCCTGACTTTAGCTGCTTTCAAATGTGATTGCTCATTGGCCAAAGAAAAATTTGAACATTTTGATGGTTACTACTGTTGAAATTGCTGTGCCATGTATAATACTTTTCACACAAGTTTTATGTATAAAATTATGTACGACCCTTTCCCAACCTCTTTTGAAAAAAAGAAGAAGAGCATGTTTTCCAAGTATATAACTTGTCATGTATATGAAATTAGGGTTTGGTGTTCCATTGATTTTCTGCACTCATTACTGGCATATTTCAGTATCAAGTTCTTTCATCCTTGTTGTAGTTAATGGTCAACACATTCACTCCTCTTTCCTTTCTCACCACCTGTGTGTTTCATTCACTGCTCTGAGTCCTTTGTGTCTGGGCCAGTGTGTATCAAATCATATGTGAATAATTATTTGTATACTCATGATAATGACATACTTTTTTTTTTTTATATATCATATCAAATATTGCATGCAGAGATATCAGTTGAGAAAATCCTTGGGAAAGGTCATAGGAAGTAACAAAGCATTGGTTCGTAGCTCATCCCGATTGTTTTTCTTTCTTTTCTTTTTTTTTTTTTTTGTTTCGTTTAGGCCATTGCTGTTCTTTTTTACTTTTTACCATTTTATTTTATATTTTTAACTGGTAGTTTCCAAGATCCAATTGTAGGCATTTTCCTCATAGTTCATTTTTGCCAGTTCTGAAACTCATTTACATAAACGCTGTTTGCTTCTTCATTTTTGAGATGAAGTGAAAACTTACGCTTGTTTTTGAAAGTGCTTGTCTATTATTCATAATGTTATCATCAGCTGTGGACAAAAATCTTTTCTTCTGTTATTAACAGATAATGTGTCAAGTGCTTGTGTCAAGTTGATGTTATGATACAGCACAATGTGAACTTATTTAGTGTTCACTTTGTACTAATTACAAAATTCTTAATGCCGTGTGACTATGCAATCTCTAATGTCATTAACCTTCGAAGTGCCAAGGGGCTGATTTGGTCAAAGATTTACGTCATAGTTATACCTTTGCTTTTGAATTGCTCATCAAATACTATGAAATATCAGGAGAAAAGACATATCATTTTACCTTTAAGCTTAGCCCCTGAGCTCCATCCATTGATAAACAAATGGTAAATATAATTCATGTAGGGCCAGGATGCCAGTTTGTCCTGATTTTATAACAATTGTTTGTGAAATTACTATGTTCTGATGTTGTTCTGCTGGAGAGCAGTGAACTAACCAACCCTCTGCAGAGGCAGCAATATGCTTCACATCTTTCTTTTTTTTAATCAGTTTTTCAATGAAAGGTTTTCGCCTTGTCAATGTTAGGATAACATGAGCAAGGTTCATTCGTCTGTAGCAGAAGCTATCCTGCATAACATTCAGATATGGGCAACAAGTTCATCCTCATTCTTATATAAAACTACATTAAGCAGTGGAAATGACATTGTAACTAACAATGATAAGTGCAAAGTACACTAGTGTATCTTATTTCTCAAAAACCTTGTTTGAGCAGTTGTAGGCAAGGGCACATGCTTTGTTCTAAGTATCTATATATTGTAAGAGCTTCAAATTCCTTTTTTTCATTTCTTTCTTTTTTTTTGAAACGTATTAACTAGTTGTCTTATTCAAGATGGCTCAGACTTTGTTAGAGAAAATATATCAGTGAGTAGATTCACTAGTTTTATATCATTATCTAATTTTATTCTTTTACCAGTCTGCATTATATTTAGAAAATTTTCCTTATTTCCTCTTTGTGGGACTTATTCTACCAGTTTCTAATAAGTATTCTGTAATTTTGCAGAGTAAAATTACTTTAGATTCCCAGAAGGTCAGAAGAAATTAATGTTTAAAAAAAAAAAAATTGTATTCTCTGATTTAGTCTCTTGCATAAAATATCTTCCTCCTAATGATATTTTTGCATGTAATCAGTGATTATATTCAAAGGCTTGTATTCTTTTGTTTTCTCTTATACAATTTTTGTTTGATAGGGACAGCAAGTTATCTTTGTTGTTTCTGAAAAATATTAATATTTCTAATATTTTGCACTTATCTTCAAAAAGCAAAATAAAATGAAAAAAAAAAAAAATAAATAAATAAAGATATTTATGATCTTTTTTTTTTTTTTATTCATATTAGTGATTTGTCTTTCATTGATGCAGTGAAATATGTCAATGTAGATATTCCTGTTAAATTAATTTAATGTAGAATGTTCATTTCACACATAGGTAAAATGTCTTAAGTTGAATCATTTTGCGAGGAAATTGATTGTACATTGCCTTTCAAAACTGGTTTATATTTCCTCATGAATTTCATTTTCTTGAATTGTTAATTGTATTTTGATGCTGGATGTCAACTGTCACATCAGACATTCCGGACAAAGAACTGATGATTATACAACAACTTACTGAAGGTTCAAATTCTGTTTTCCCTGTGATCTCAGTGCATTGTCTTGACTTTCTTTCAGCCACGTAAGGCCTTGTTAGATCAGCTGAGCGCCGTCTTTGACAGTGTGGACGACCACTTGCCCGAGTCGGTCTTCCTGGTCAGTACCTCGGAATGGCAAGGTCAGATGTTGGCACAGAAGGTCCAGGACCGCCAGTTGCGACTGATTTGTACCTGCACCGAGGCAGATGTCAAGGCAGCCATGTGTTTCTTGGTCACCAAAATTCAAAAATTGTAAGTTGATCTTACTAAGATTAATAGTTTAATATGGTACTCAACAGTATTATACTGGAAACATTTAATTTGAGAATAGGGTACAAACAGTGCTGCTTTTTTGGTTTGTTTGTTTGCAAGGAATGGAAAGGTAGGAATATGAATTTGTGATTTTCTGCCCATCAGAACTTTACAATTAAAGTTGGCCAAGTCGATGACACCCATCATTTATGATAATTTCATCTTTGAAGAATTTATGTTCACTTCTAGTTAATTAACCCCCCCCCCCCTTTTTTTTTTAAATAAATATTTATTATAGGGATAAATTTTGGAAGAAATCATAAGGGCAATCATTTCAATAATAGAAACGATTCAGAGAGTGCTAGCTTATGATTTACATGGCATCTAATGGGCCAGTGTATGCTGCAAATAATAGCATGGGCAAACGGAAACAAGTTCATAAGTTCATGTAGTTGTGTATTATTTAGTACATCAGATACAAGGCATACATCCCCATTATTTTGATTGCTGTAAACATTACCTTGTCTTCCTTTACATAAGTCATCATGTTTTCATCCATCTTTCACTCTTTCCTTACCAAGTCACCTCTCAGAAAGCCCACTGCAGTCTAAGAGTAAGAGTGGACAAAAACTTTTCAAACAGTTTTACTGAAAAATGTCATATTCATATAGAATTTATTCAGTACATTGCTGTGTTGGAGGTTCAGTTGTTTTTTCCTTCATTTCTATAGCGAGCTATATTTTATTACTGAATAGAAAGATACCTGTTTTGCCCAAAAAAAAAAATCTTCCATAGCACAGCATGGGAAATAAGGGATTCAAGAATTCTCATCCATGGCATCAAATGCAAGGTAAAGACTGATAAGCTTACCTGCGTTTTTACCCACAGCTGCAACAGTAATGCTCGCACCCCTATGCCAATCAAAGTGGGTGTGGTGGGAGGAGATGCCTACATCAACACTGTGCTGCGACCTTATGTGGAGCATTTCTCCAACAAGTCCCCAGACTGGCAGACTTACACAAAATTTCTCGTCATTCCATTTGGTAAGTTTTCAACACCACCCTCTTTCCAAAGTCCATTGTTTCAGTCAAAATTACAGGCGTCCTGAAAATAATGGCTGGAAAAGTTTGACAAATGTTTCTTTCCTTGTTAGGAAATGAAGACAAAAACAAAAACAAAATGATATCTGTTAGAAAATGAAATGAAAACTTCTTAGAAAATGAAAGAAAGATTGCTTTTTACTTCTAAGAAATTTTTCTTTTTAAAAATCCACCTTACTTTGTTGGAAAGTGGAAAAAAAAACAACTTTATTTCTGCTAGCGTGAAATGTTTTCATATGTTACATAAGTTTTGCATGTACCATAAGTGAGCTCAAGAATTGAGAAACAATAGAGCAAGAGAAACCTTCTCTTGCTAGTCTTTATTCATCTCAGTTGGAAAACTGCACCACAGGAGAGCATGTTCATGGCTTTATTTCCAACAGTTGCATTGGGATTCAAATAATCACATACCTTTTTCCTTGAGCCTTTGATATAACTTTGCTGGTATCACATCAGAATCAGTTCCTTACATATCCATCTGGTCATTTTTCATATTTCAAATGTTGTTATAAGTGTTATATGAAGCACATACAGTTGCTGCTTATTTGAGGATTGAAGATGCATATGATGCAGGGATGATTTTTTTCTCCCCTATTTGTACTCCAGTTGTATTTAGAAGATTGTCTGTGTGCTGTCTACTCTTTCATTTGTCTGACAAAAAGATTTTAAGATGCATATAGAAATACTTCCAAATTCTAGCATCATAAATACCAAAGCATAGGAGATGTAGAGAAAAAACTCTAGTTTTATCAAGTTTTGAATCTGGTTATTTAGTGCCATTTGCATTGCCACCTCTCAATTATTCTCCAAGTTATACTTTGTCATAGCCCAGTTAAATTGCCATTGATATGATGTAAGGCAGCACTTGTAGTCGTTATGTATTATTTATTGTGTCCAGGTTATACTTTGCCAGGTTTTGTTGTTGTTGATATGTTACGTAAAACAGCATGTAGATTTGTTATTTATTGACTGTCCATGTTGTGTTCTGTCAGGTCCCAGCTCAGTGGGCAAGTACATTGCGAGCATAGACAGCACCTATGGCTCTCTGTTCCTGGACCAACAATGGAAGGATACATTTGAGAAACCAGAATCCCCCAAATTAGGTCTATATACCATCTGTCTTGTCCATTTTCTCCTTTTGAATTTGAAGTTCTTGAGGATGAAATTGGCTACTTTTATTATGCCCAATGGAATTCACTGCTGTGATATATTTTGCTTGTGTGCTGTGTCTATTTACCACTCAAGAAGTGCTTTTAGGAAATAAATAGTAGTAATTCTGCAGATAAATTTGAGTCTTAAATATAATTGTTTGTTGCATTTTTGTGTAAAAATGCATGTACATTTTGAACATTGGAACACTCATAAGGTTTTCAAAGTAAAATTGTATAATGTCAGACTCCTTGCAGGTTTCTGGTTGGTTTGTTTAACTCATTTGCATGTGGAACTTTTACCTACAGAGTTCCAAGCTGATATGTTACTAGAATATCCCAATACCACAAGGAATCCATTATTATGATACAGTTCATATGTGATTTAAGGGAGGGATGAGAGGATCTGTGAATCAAGTTCAAGCTTCAGAAACAATCAGTTAAAGATTATGTGTTTTTCAACAAGTTCAGCTATCGTAACAGGAGGCTAGAATTGCCTTGAACAGTGAGATCTTTACAGCTTTCAAAGTAATTTTCACTTTCAAAAGTTTTTAAACAAAATTAAGGGCACTAACAAGCAAATTTCCCAAACACTGAAAATGTGCTGTTCACAATTTCATAATTGTGTCAGGAAACTAAATGAATAACACAGTGTGATAAAGCATTTTTTGAACAGCACCTTGTACACTATTCGTTTATTTTTGCAACTAATGTTCTTCAAATTTTTTACCACTCTCTTTCACTTACAATGTGAAGCAAAAGTAGACATGAGGTCTTGCTAATTTGTGTGTTATGTGTGATCCGTTTGTTGTTGGTTTTTTTTTTTTCATTTTTTTGTTTGTTTTTTTTGTTAGTTCCCTGTGAAAAACTGAGGGAAAAAATATAGAGCTTCGTTGTATCACATTCTCTTTAGATTCTGTGAAACAGTTTGTTGTATCTGTGGGCAAACCAATCTATATATCTGTTTCAGATGATATGATGGATGAGTATCAACTCTGAAATAAAACTTGTTAAAAAATGGTACTATTATTTTTGCTTTCTAAAACTAGTATTTTTTTTATTTCCTTTCAGACTCCCAGGACATTGTGAACAGAATAACTCGCTACTTAAATTCTGCCAATTCATTGCACCAGATGCCTATTGCTGAGGCTCTTATTATGTGTAAAGGCAGGAGGTATGAAGAGTGATGTTATGAGATTACATTTTGTTTTCAGGGATGTCAAACTTCCTACTGTTTGTTTTTTGTTTTTTTTTTTAGCTACCATTACATGTTTTTTTATCTTTTATAATGAAGATACTTCACATAGCACAGAAAAGTAGAAGGTGAAAGTTTAACTACTTTTTTGTGTAAATAAATTGTCCTGCCTGTGTTATGCAATACTTTGATATCTAAAGGAAACTTTAACATGAGGGAATATATTATTTTCATATTCATATCTGTTCTTTTTTTTTTTTATATAGGCAAAACACTAGAGAGGGAACATTATTGTTCTGCTGAATCACTTTCATAAATTTCTTTTGTTAACATTGATCAGTTTTCATTTTAATTATTTGATTTCACTCAGGCTGTGACTTAGTATTTATAAGCTATTTTTTATTATTATTTTTTTTTTTTTATTCTCTCATCCACAGTTCTGATGAAGTTTCCTCCCAGATTTTTATCCCCTTCCTCAGTGTAAGTAACCTCGTACTCACATCGCAATTATAAATACTGTTATCAGTGTATTTATATTTAAATTCAGCCATGTAGCAGTATGAAGTAATTATATCAAGATGAGACAGCTTTTAAAATTGAGTCACAATCTAAAATGAGGAATGATCTGTACTGGAATCAGAATCAGATCTTTGTCTGTTATGGTTGAACAAGTTCGGCTATATGGAGATGAAAAGATTTCAAGAGAGTAATAGTAATTTTAAATGTTAAATGCAGGAATCAATTCAGCCTTCATATGGTATGTACCCTATTGCATGATACAGTATGAACATAATTGTCTGTTTCTCCAATTCACAGGAGGTCAGGATAGGAACACTTGATAATTTCAACTCATCAGGTAAGTGTACAATTTTTTTTTTCGCTATAATTTTTTTTCAAACTGGCAAAATAAGAGGAAATTTTTAAATTTAAGAAAGAAAGAAAGAAAGACTTACTTGTTTTGAGTGGCATCATAGAAATGAGTTTGCTGTGTTGTTGTTCATTTTTGTTACCAAAGTAAAGATAGATATCAGAGATGTGCTTGAACACTGTATTTTTCAAGAATTGGTGGTTGATTTTTAACCCAATATGTTGTTGTAATGCTTTCCGCTGTTCTTGTTCACAGTGGAGTATGATGATGGCCTTCCAGCTGTAGCCCTGTCCAGCTCCCCACCAGCCTCCACACCAGTGCTGGAAAAGACCAAAGATGGACACACACCCCCCAGCTCTCCAAATATTGGGGCGGCAGTCTCACCGCCTACAAGGTACTCACAGAAGTGATATGAAGTGATGTAAAAAAAAAAAAAATATATATATATATATATTATATATATACAGTGGTCTCCGCCTAAGAACCCTCCGCCTAAGAGCCCGGTCCGTCTAAGAACCCGCCCCTACTGCGAAACGGA
>JBCAUA010070910.1:0-11023 GCA_038406235.1 Peronia verruculata
TATACATCAGGTACCCGTTTTACAGATGGGTGGGCTGAGGAAAATTGTGTATTAAGTATCTTTCCTAAGGATACAACATGCAACTGTTCCGATTCAAACCACTGACCTCTGCTTCCAAAGGCCGCAGCACAAATCACTGAGCTAACCCACCATGAGTGTATCTCATGGTGTTCACAGGGTCAGTAGGTCTTTTGTACTTACAATGTTACTGTTGTTAGTTCCATAGGAACATAGATATGTACTGTTGTAGTCTAGGCTAACGAAAAGAGTGAGCTACGAGAGAAACTGAGGATGAGGAACGAAGTAACATGTGCTTATAAAACCAACAACATGCATTTACTGAGCTGTACTGAGGTCACATACTACCAAATCTGCTGTCTCCATTCAGAAATTCTCTTGCCATTTTTGACATTCTATTTTCAGATGTCATTATTCTAGTACTTCTCTATGTAGCATATCTGGGGGGGGGGGATTTGAAATTTTGTCATTATTCTGGAGAACTTGTTCTTCTTAATGTTAGTATACATGAAGTTCCGCTGTGCAGACTAGCTCTGAAATGCATGTCAGTAAAAATCTCATGGAAATTTGTCAGTGGCAAAATTTTGCTTATGAAGTTCTATGTTGTTGTTTTTTCAGTAGGAAAGGAAACCAAGTGACATAATATGAAATTATAGTGACTTGTTCATAGCAACAAGTTTTAAGTTTGTCAGCAGGTTTTCATTAGAGTTCTATGGACAACCTGTGTTATTATCTACATAGCCTTGTATCAATATATTTCATCAGCTCTGTCAAATTTAGAGATGAAGAATTATGTAGTCTTTCTTGTAGAAGTCTCATATCTATAATACAGAGCTTCCCTCGACTTTTCCTAGTTTCTCACGGGAGTCTTATGTCTATGTTACAGAGCCCTCATCATCTGCAGGAAAATCTGTTCAACCAGTTGTGTCTGGTCCTTCACTGAACCATCCAGGCATCAGCACTGTATCCCAGACGCCTGCCACAGAAGAAGAGATGGACACTAGTGGTCAAATGGAGATGTCTCTGTCTATGGTCTCTTCATCTTCTAATTCCACCCCCACAGTGTCCACCACAGACACATCTGCCAAAGTTTCCACGACAACCTCCACACCAGAACTAGCAACCACAACTACCACGACATCAATGACGTCATCAAAAATGGAACAGGGCTCAAGTTCTCAGGACAAAATTGATCGAGGTCCACAGATGATGTCAGATAACCCCACCGCCACTCCCCCTGCCAAGTCAAACTTCAGTGCTCCAGAAACAGCACCTGGGACAGATACTTGTGAAGACATCATTGTGATCAGTGATCCAGAGTAAGCTTGTTCTGGTATGCACAGGAAGCACATGATGATGTATCTGGAGTATCTGAGGACAGATTAATGCCTTGGGCCCAGAGCAAATGAGTCAGAAGTCATTCCGGGTGGTTTCGAGTTATGGCTGTTTTCTAACTATTTTCCGACTGAGATATCAAAATGTTTTACTGGCTCTCCGCAAAATAAAAATTCAGCCTTTTCTAAACTGAATAAAACAAATGTTGATATCTGGCTCAGAAATGTTTACAAACAGCGGTTAACTCGTGATCGTCTGGCGTGACTTCCGACTCATTTGCCCTGGCTGCAAGACATTGTGTTATGTGAATTTAGTTTCTTTTTTCTCCATGAAATACATATTGCTATAATAATAGATTGGCCTTAAGCCGTGGCTTCCCTCATTGTCTTATAAAAAGAATTATAGCGCAAATGATAATACGTCCCAATATGTAGTTTCATTAATACTACCTAAACACAGATGACACAAGATGTAATCAAAAAGTCGAATGTTCTCACAACTTAGAATCTAATCACTTGATAATGTTTGCATTTCCACTCCTCATTCAGCGTGTGAAACGTGAATCATCTTTCAGTGAAAGACAATACCACTAATGATTTAGCATGGACTTAGATCCACTTGCTACTAAGTTGAGTGAAATCAAGCAAGATTGAGAGGCAGCTGAAATGAGAATGAGGAGTAGTAGGTGAAAGAGAGGGTGTGGCCGAGGAGGATTATGTGACATGATGAGTGAAAGTTAGCAGAGGAGAAAGGAAGAACAGAGGGAAAGAAAGGAATATTATCGTATTTATATTTTGGTTGGTCATATTGCTTTTGTTTGGCATTGCCGGATACACGGAAGTGTGACTGTATTAATTGGGAATGTCAAGAAAGACCAAGTTTGACTTAGTAATTTTCTGTTATCTGTAAAACCTGGACACCCAGATCTTCCGTCAAGGAGTTTATACTGTTAAACTGGAGTACGGACTCATGACGTCACCTTAACAAAACACTATGTGTCTAGCGTGCCAATACTGGGTGCCATGGCCATGGGGTTAGACTTAGTATTGCTATATATGCGAGTTTTGTTTAGTTTTGAAATAATTTACACCTGGTAACATAAAAACTGTGGCATTACGTGTTAACATTAATTAGGTTTCTTGCCTCCATGGGCATGGCTCCACATTCAGCACGTTTGATATCAGTCCTCTCTCCTGTATAATAGTATAAGCTCCTTGTGTTCCACACAGCGATGTGAAGGAATGGCATAACAATTTTGTGGCATTTTGGCCTGTCTGGTACATCTCAGATCAAAAGTAATGAATGTGCCAGGGTTTTTAACTTGGAAAACTCTCGGTGTCAGCAAAGCAATATCAAATGTAAAGAAGATAAAAATCACTTTGTACTGGAAATGTGCACTGCAAAAGATTGTGAAGCAAAGATTATCCTGATAGGCAAAAAACTGTAACATTCATTGTACATTGTATATCTTGTGTTTCAGAACATTCTTATGGAACTGTTCTGAATAAAAAGAGCAGAGATTTTTTTGTTTCTTTCTTTGAACATTTGTAATGCTTTAGTGCCGCACACTCATAAAGGGAAATGATATAAATGATTGAAGAAATTGCTAGGTTGTGAAAACTTCAAACTCTTTTTGTCTCCAAATCTCATGATGGAAAGTTGAGCATGGACGTGCCGAGTTGAATGAAAGAGATAGTACGGAGTTTGGGAGGCTACTTGACATATGAATGCATGTATTGAAGTGTGAGGTTTTTTTTTTTTTTCATATTTCTTTTCATGGTTTTGAAGTTTCATTTTCATTGAGTGTTGTATTGTTGAACATCCAATCATTCAAGTAACAGATTTTGTTGCAAAGAAATTACATGTGTACATGTCATGTATGTGGAGATTTTCATAGCTTCTATGCTGTAAAATAAATTATGTGTAACTTTGCCATGGTTTGACTCTGATTTGCTGTGTGTGTCTCTCCCTTTGTTTCTTTGTTTGTTTGTGATGCTATTCAAAACCCTAGGCAATCATGATGTGTGCAGTACATTTTATCCTCATAAAGATACTGAGATTTACTGAGAACATTGCAAACACATAAGTGCACTATGTACTCTCAGCCTCACAAGTATTTCATTCACTTTTATAATATTAATATCATATTAATGATCTGCCTTGGTATTAACAATCAGTAATTACATGTATACATAGACCAAGTTACCTACGTTTTCTTTAATTTGTGTAGTATAGGTCAACCTAAAATCTACTTCTTTACTGTTTTTTTAAACCTGTTTTTCTCTATTTCATGCTGTCAGTTTTTTTAACTGAGTTTCATTCACCGTTCTCTTTCATGCAATGCAAAAGTCAAGTAAAGCAAGGACAGTGAGAGTGCATAATTATCTAGTATTTTATTCACAACAATAGCATGACATACACAGCATGAGTTATTAAACAAAGTCGTTGACTTTGAGCATTATGTGTATTGAAAGTTCATCAGCGCACATGGCATACGTGCCATGAGTTATTAATTTAAGTTGTGAGAAATGTCAAATTTCCTTCTTAAATAGGATTTCCTACTTTTTGGCGGTGAGTAATTTCTTTGTTGGCCCAAATCCGAAATTTACGATTAACATACTTCAGTTTTACATGTTGCTAAAAAATAATGCCAAGAACTTTTCCTATCTTTTCATGTAGACAGGCTGGCATCACTGAGTTGTTGAGCATTATGTGTATTGAAAGTTCATCAGCCCACACATGCACACACACACACACACATTGTGCTGATGCATAATAAAATCTCAACACAGCCTACAAACACAATCACACGCGCATACAAAAAATCCACACACATACTCAATCTATTTACCCACGGAATTTTAACGGTATCTATACATCATTCTCAATGCAAATACAAAAGCAGAGACAGATAACGCATGGTGCTGTGCTGAGGATGAAATGACAATAAAATGTTACCCTGACAATGAGCTACATGTAATAGATTTGTTCCGACCTAGCGAACGACTTGAAATCCCCGTCTAGTTTTTAGTAGGGGGTATAAACACTTTAAACTGTTCGCTACCACTGACTTTAAAAACAAACAAAAAATGCACGGGACCGGGGACAATTGTTCTCGGATCTCGTCGTGGAGTGGTAACAAATACATGTATCACTGTCAGTGAGTGTTCTATTTTTTTTAGCAGTGTGGTACAAATACTCCGCCGAAGATTTCCATTTTTTTTTTTCACTTATTATGAACCTTTGTGACCAAATCAATTTAAAAAAAAAAAAAAAGACAAATATACAAGATACCATATCAAAATAACAATGCTGTGAAGTTACATGACTAAGACAATAAATGCGTTACAAACATATAGTACTGGAATGCAGCCTACAATAGAATCAAAATGACTGAGGACAGATTCACTGCCACTGCTGCTTGTACTAAGTACTAGTACACACCATGACCTTTCTCTGACCAAAACGATCTATATTCTGCACTGGCGTGGTTGTGACGAGTACTTAGGCTAACTGTCCTTTCCTACCTCTACAATGCCTTTCATACGCAAATTACACGTACAGTTGCCGGTAAACATGATCCATTGCACTCTCTGTGCAGGGGAAGGGCAGTGTAACTAACTGTACTGGTCTGAATTTTCCCCCTTTGTTTTCATTATTGTCTTCTCGTTTATTTGTGGTCTTTTCCAAATTTTTATCAGACCAGTGGAGAAAGAGCTGCACCAGGTTTTTATTACGTAAAATATCTCTTAGTTTTACACTCTGAAAGAATCAACAGCCTCTTGATCAAAGGTTGGTCGGTATAAATGAGTCATTTTGACTGCTAGTGTTAGACAAATTACTTCCCTTTGCCAAGTACAAGAGGTCGAAGACAGGCATTGTAAAGCAGGGATGAAAATCATCGTCAGTGTTCATGTAACACAATAGTGTTATGTTATTTTTTGACCACGGTTGTGGACAGCTGAGATAACCACCACTACAGGAGGTTGAAAAGCTTATAAAAACCATAACATGTAAAGCAGGGAATTTTTTTTTTTCTCTCTTGCTGTATGAAGTATGCATAACGGACAAGTCTGAACAATTCAGTCATAATTTCTTGCTTCGCGTGTTTTAAATAACAGAATGAAAAGCATTTTCCCCCCTTCTTTACAATACTTGTCTTTTACTTCTTATATTTGGAAAAGGAATTAACCTGAGCTGGCTGAAAAAAAAAAAAGGCTCATTTTACCCCTCTAGCTTACATTGTAGTCATTGTAGGAAACATCATTGTAGTACGTTTCCCGTGTTCATATATACATGTATTGGCATAAGGTGAGTATACTCGTATGTTTGAACATTACATATGCAATATAAATAGCTTGTAAGTTTGTATGATATGACATTGTGGACAGAGATGGAAATGTCACACCCAGTACATGTTTCTGAACTGCAGAACATGCATGTCAACATGTAAGTAATTCTATTATGGGATCGATTCCGACTAGCCTGGCAATGAACAATGTCACCCTCTGAGTCAAGAGCCGATGTCACATATCGGAGTACACGTAATGAACATGCGTTATCTAGTGGGCCAAGTCAGTTACATGTGAGTGATCATCACTACACCCCACTCGAACAGCTGACCGAGCCGAGTGTCCACTATACCTTAGTGTGTGTGGCTTATCAGGTCATTGTGTCTATTGGCCCTCAAGTACTGCCATAACTTATCATTACATGTATTCGAAGGCGACAATCTCGCTCTGAGTGCTGCCATACGTTATCAGGATACGTATCCATAGATGAGAAACATAATCTTGTCACAGACCCCTGATAACTGAGACAGCCTAAGTTCACAGATATACAATTAATTTTACTATTATAGTCTAGCAGGTTTACCTGATATCAAGTCAGGGTCCAGTTTGACCCAGGTCCCTCAGAGACCCTGAACTAAGGAAACAGTAGGAATACAGGTACATAAACTTCAGTAGCTGAATTTGTTCTCGCTGGCTTTATCCATCTCAGTCTAATTTTCTCTCGTGACCCGTCGTGGGTATTATACATTGACCATAGCCATCGAGAAGACCAGGCACTGACCTGTAATACTGTAAATGGTAGACAATACAGCATACATTGCAAGAAGTATCTTAGCTTTTTCTTGTACCCGGAAACACGCTCGAATTTAAGACATAACGAGAGATAAAATAGCGAGCTCAGTTCTTTTTTTCTACCTCTACTTTTGGGCTATTTGAAGATATGCTGTTGTTGTTGTTGTTGTTGTTGTTGTTGTTGTTGTTGTTGTTGTTGTTGTTGTTGTTGTTGTTGTTGTTGTTGTTGTTATTGTTGTTGTTGTTGTTGTTCGAGTTTAGATCTGGATATATTTCGTTGTTGTTTTCTTTCCGTCTTCGACTCATGGAGCTTCCCGAGCCCTAGAATACAGCTTCTTCACAATGAAACATATACTGCAGCCAATCCAAATTTAACTCATTGAATATCGTAAAAATTGCTAAAGCATCAGGATTTCTGTGATGATAATTACATTGTTATATATTTGGGGGAGGGAGGTGGCACTTGTGTTGATCTGTTTCGGCTCTTTTTTTTCCGTTCGATTTTACATTTAAAAAACAAATATATTGTTTTTGTTTATTTATTTATGTTTTAGAAACAAAATATCATCTTTTTATCAGATTATAGGTGCAGAATGTCCCAGTGTCTAAAAAAGGAATTATTGTAGATTTGTTTTTATAGATGGGGACGTTGTCAATATTCAGCAAAGCCTTCTATCAAATTGGTTAAAAAGACGGTGTTGCCTTTATTCTGTCCCTAATGATAATAGCAACTGCTGAATTCAACAAGGGCTTTGTGATGATTTCTGCTGTCAAAAAAAAAAAAAAATCACTGGACTTTGGTTGGGGAGCTACTCATTCAGATTCAGTGATGTGAAAGAAGGGAAATGTCTTTACAAGAGTATATTAGGGTATTAGAAAGCAAATATAGTCGCCAAGGCCATATTTTGAGATCCAACAACAAGAAGCCCTCCAGGGGACAATAGAGAAATAGGGTTTCATACCCGTATTTCATGACCTATCGTTATTTCGATGTCCTCTCTACCAAATTGTAGAGTTCTGTGCGCATTGAAGATTTTTCTTACGTATACGGGGGTTACATTGGTACTGCAGGCTAGATATTCATCTTTGAGTGAAGCTCCTGCATGCATTATTTCACACATGGACGATGATATTTACTTAAATCCAAATCTAACCTTTGACCCACCATACGCCTATCTTCATTTTGCACCTGCAGTGGGTGGGAGAAGTTAGGAAGACCTGACTAAACATCAGTGCCTGATGACATGATGACACATCAGTATGTGTCTAACGGGGCGTGGAGAGGGCAGCGTAACATTCATGATAATAATGTACATTTGGTTAACAAGCTGTTTCGTAACTGCTATTTTATCATGACGCTGTTGCACAAGCTGACACGCCGGGGCGACTTTGAATGTTCTTCGACAAAACGTCTTTTTTTTTTTTTTCATTGCACTTCTAATTATTTTCATTTCATTACATATAACTTTCTATGCTATCACCACACAATCTGTTACATAACTCCGTTCTCAAAACACCCCGTGATGTTCATTATGTGTTAAAACAAGCAAACGAGCAAAAAAGATATCTCGAAACCAACTCGTGATACTCCTAGAAACAGACGTTATCAAGGAAAAGGCGTTTTGTTAAAAGTTAGATTATAACAGGACAGCAGACTGCACGAAGTATTTATTTGTCGTTGGTATATCTGTTTCCCAGGCTGCGCCGACCTGTTGAGCTCAGAGGCAAAGATTTTGTTTTCTGTTCAAGACTAGGATCGTCATTTGGATTGACTTTGAAAAATAGGCCCTCAATGTAATGTTTCACTTACACGCAAGGTAAGATCCTTTGAGTTTATCACCAGAGGGTGTCCCTTTCCCCTTAGCCTGGAGGCTTCTCCCCTTTGGTTCGTCCCTCACGTTTGTCCCTTGCGATTGCCACATTTACATGTGGCGCTCTGTCTGTTTACTCTATGTTATTTTGTGCAATTAGGTATTTTAAGCAAAATCACATGACCTAGGGAACATCGTTCATATGTGGCTTTGTTTACTTGCACTGCTCATGGCAGACAAATCTGGACGAATGATGAGCTCTCAGACCTGTCACATCATATAAACAAAGCCACATGTGAGCGATGTTCCCTGGATCATGTGATTTTGCTTAAAATACCTAATTGTTTACTGCTAGATTTTATATGGACCTAGTTGTACATATAGATTGTGGTAGCAGGTAGATGTGTTCCTGAAAAATGGCAGACGAAGTTCTAGATAAAGGGCTAGCTATATGCATGATTGAAATTCAAGAAGAAAGGCCTAAAAAAAAAAAAAAGAAAGAAAGAAAAGAAAAACAATTTTGGCGAAGAATTGAAGAAATCGTTGCTAAAAAGGCACAGTGATGCGAGAATCAATTATTCCACACGAGAGACTGACTGACTGCTACTTTACTACAGAAAGAGAGCACTAAGATTTACAGCTCTCAATCTGCATTTCGCCGTCTACAGTGTGTAAAATAATACCGGGAACATGTCGTTCCACATACTTCTCTCCTATAAAAGAATGTATGAGGCTGAGTATTTTTCTTTTGATATTTAAACATGCATACCCTTACTCCTCAATAATCTGTAAGTAATTTGAAACGTTCTTTGTTATTATTATTTATTTATTTCCCATCTATTTATTTCATTTAATTGTTAATAAAAGTTACACGATACAGTATAACATGTTGTATATCGCACCATTACTATGTCATCATCGTTGACAGTAATATTCCTGTCGTCCCCAATTATTTGCATAATTTTATAACTGGTTTGTTGTTTTTCTATAAATCAATGTTTCACGAAGGCTAAATTGAATATAATTTTTAGTATAACTATTTTGTAAAGAACAAAAAGAGCATAAAATATTAAAAACTTATTTGTCCAAGATTTTAAAAAACAATTTTTACTGCATCATTTGTGCAATGAACATAAACAAGGACAAAGATTCCATGAACAGCTGGCACGAACATGGAATTGTTCTATCACACAGTCATGTCACATACATGTAATTAAGTAATAATATACTGCAAATGAATCCAAATTTTTATTAGCTGTTTTTTCTGAGAGCATTTCTCAGGTTCTGATTTTTTTTTTTTTTAATCACAAAGTCTTTATTGGCCTCGGGTTTGAAGGTTTTAACATAATGGATAATGTTCGGAGGCCTTTTTCTCTTAAAGTCCGGTTGCTGTATTCTTTTGACCAATATCCTCCACAGGCATTCATGTAAACGGTACGCTTCAGGTCAATGGAGTTGAGAAGAGATTCTTTTGACCACGTTGCATTGATAATTTTCAATGTTCACAAAAATGCAGAACAAATGCATACAATACCAGCTTGTGAAAAAAAGGATAGGCCTAGCACAAAACATGCTACACACTCAACACAAATCCATGCACAAATATCTCGTGCGACGAAAGAGTGTACAGTTAGTGTGCTTTGAAAGAAAATAATAAAACCATTTAACAAAAGCGACCTGTACGCGTTGTTTAATTTGATCACTTACTTCATCTTTTAATTTTGAGCCAATTTATCCTCCCTGGTGGCAGTTTTAAAGGACATCTCACACCGCAGGATAGGTCGTCAAAATTTGAAGCAGTACTTAAATTTTCTGGATCGGTCCCGGGGGACGTGCGTTTGGCACCAAGGGACGGGGGGGGGGGGGTCGTCTCCAACTCCTGCGAATGGACCTCGGTGACAGAGGACCGCATGAGACATTTCCTCCACACGATTCGCTACATGTAAATGGGGCATAAGACTAAGCATGATATCGCTGTATATATAGAAGTGAAATAGCTCGCTGAAGTAAGGACGAAAAATAAGCTACATTTTTGCCACTTGTTGACTGATGATGAATCAAGAACAGAAAAAGTATTGTTACCAATGTGAAATTCACCAAAACATAGGTCTAAATTTTAATATTCTTCTCGAACGATAATTGGGGTCGAGATCTTGCAAATCAGGACCAAGTTGGTTAAAAGGGATGAATTTAAAACAAAACAGAAGAGAATAGCGTGAAAAGAGGAAGAAAAAGGAATGGGTGGGATCTGGGAGGGATTTGCTGAGCCAATGATTGGAGGGAGAGGGAGGGAGTTTTAATCATGTGTTGGCGAGACTACACACCTAACAATAGCTGACACGCTTTCTATATATTATCATTCCTCTGTAACCATTGCCCACCCACTGTAAAAGTGATAACTAAACGATTTCATCAAGTTGACTAGGAGATCATATTATAGTCACAGCTGTCTCACCTCCAATTGGTTTTCGATTTTCTTCCTGGTTTCTTTGCTCTGTTTAACAGTAACAGCACCCTGAAGGAATTGCTGCAAAGTGATTGCCGAATCAAAGCAGTATTCGTGTGGCTTTCAGTCGGGAAGGTAAACAGCTTTTCTTATGCCCAAAGACAATGAAATTCATTCACTGGTTTATTCTGTTTCTACTGTTCAAGAGAGAATCAAGGAGCTTAGATGAACTGGAGGCCACACTCGGTCATATGACCACGCATCATTGAAACCGCTTATCCCTGTCGAACTGGGGGCAAATCTGTGTTTGTTAGCATGATAACAATGGT
>JBCAUA010070921.1:0-11023 GCA_038406235.1 Peronia verruculata
TCTATCTATCTATCTATCTATCTATCTATCTATCTATCTATCTATCTATCTATCTATCTATCTATCTATTTGGTCGATCGGTCTGTCTGTCTTTCGGCCTGTCTGTATATTTATCAGTCTATTTATTACCGATATCTTTGCAGAGAACACATGCACTCCGGGAAGTGCGCACTTCCCAGAGAATGAGTGTTCAGTCTGCTACTGTAACCCAGATGGAAAGTCCCAGGAGTGTTTTGAGTGAGTTATCTTTACACAACACGTCGTGAAAATAACAAAACACTTGCGATGACTGAAAGATTAATATGCATTTTCTGGAAAACTTCTAGAATCATCATCATTACCATCGCCGTTGTGTTATCACAGTTTTACTGAAATGTTTTAAAAGACTACAAAAATCGCCTGCATTTTACTGATATTTTAGTAAGGAAGACGCAAATGCGGAAAAGAAAATGAATTGGTGAATGTCCAAGTTTTTTAATCTGAATGGTTATGACTATCATTATCATCGCAGCCATCATCATTTTTCGTAGACGCCTCTTTAGAGAACACGAGGATAATGAACCGGTATTTAAAATTATAACAAGAAGGCCTCAAAATTAATAACAAAATACATAAATGGATAAGTAAATGAAATTGACAAGAAAGAAAACAAAATAAAAACATAAATTAAAAAAGAATAAAAAAAAAAAAAGCTTTCCAAATTTCCGAACATCGTTGTTTTTTCAGCTACCATGCCAAGTTTCTAATTTGCCATCTCCTTTAGTGTGTAGTAAGTTATCTGGTATTTGGTATTTATCTTTCTGGTTTTTGTCTCTGTCTTTTTATCAACAAGATGCATGGGAGCACCTGCCCCTGAATACTGTGAGAACGAACCAATGTTCAGCTCGACGGCTCAGTACCCCTACTGCTGCTTACCCGCTGACTTCAGCTGCACCGGCTCCCAGTACATGTGGCATTACCCAGTCCCCCCTGATATGTACTGAGGATCAGTCCCAGAGCAAAGTTGGTATTTGGAAAGTTAGGTATTTGACTTGCGCTTGACCGTCTGCTAACTGGAATACCGTCTTCTGCTAACTCAAATTCTGTGTGAAATAAAAAAAAAATTATCTCAAGAACAAAATCCTTCTTATCAATGCAATATCCTGTGGTGTAGTTTGATCCGTGCGTAATAATAAAGGATACGTATGTGAGTGTGCGTTCTTTTTATTATTTCGACATTATTGGAAATGTTTGGTATGGTAGAACGTAGTGAAAACGTGCGTATGGAAACAGGCGAATCTGTTCGTGCTTGTGTGTGTATGTGTGTGTTCCTATGGATTTAGGATTGCACTTTATCCCGTTCTTTTCCATTCTGTATTTAATCTCTGTTTTTATTTATTGTTTATTTATGATGTGCAAATCTAAAAATTTTAGCATTTCGTTAAAGTTAAAAGACAATGAACTTCTGAGAGTCACATTCTAAAATCTACTAAACAGACAATCGTGATCTTCATAATTAACTCTAATAGATCCAAACTGGATAAAACCGACAGAAAAAAAAAAAAAAGTTTTAAAGGGCCAACGCCAAGGCTATATTTTTAGTATTCCCCCGGCAAAGTTGTTCTGTCTGAAACCTAATAGATGTGCTATCTTCCAGAAAACTTCTGGACGTCTGGGTGACAGACAGTAACATACACAATAACTAAATTTGAACATCCTTGTTAGTTTGGGTAGTGTAAACATTTGAAATGAATAAAACATTTCAAAGGCAGTTTGTTTTCTTCCACTAAACATTTTTCTCAAAATTAAACACAGAGACCGGGATGATATTCATTATTATATGTATTACTTTGAAGATGACACAGACCAATGCTTTTTACGGGAATCCAACAAGAAATTATATATGGAATAAAAAAAAAAAAAAAGTTTGGAAAAAACTGAAGAATTGTCAGAATATCAGTTTTGAACATAAATTGAGAGATCCATGATGGCGTTCATCTTATGTCATCGCTACATCTTCCGGTGATGGCATGGACGCAAATACATATCTGTGACATGCGCTGAAATTTAGAGGAAATCTTGGTGGAAATAAGAACACTGACCCTCTATTGATGGCCTGAAATAGTCCGTCCAGGGTAAACAAAATCAAAGATCGAATCCAGAACAGTTTCTCTGTTATATAGTTGTAGACAAAGATGACACCGGAGTTAAGACCTGTGATGGCGTACAGAAGACAGACAGTCAACAACATCTGATACGTTTTGACATCAAATTTGGGCTTCGATTTTGTCAGGGTGGCCCAGGACAGCGATGGTCAGGAAAATATCCACCGATCCCAGCATGGACTAGACTTTTTACCTGATTGGAGGAAAATTCTTGCACATATCTAATTCTATTATTTTTTTCTCCAATTTTTAAAATCAGCAGCCTTTCATACTTGTCGAACATAAATTTCGAAATTCTGAACAAAAAATAAATAAATAAATAAATAAATAAAAATAGATCGTTGGAGCTAAAGATTCTTCCTGATCATTTTTTAAATGTTGTTTTGCACTGCCCTGCATTCATGCCAAGTTTCATGGTAGTTGCTCCAGAAAAATTGAAACATAACACATGTTTATCCGGAGGAATCAGACTTTGAGAAGATATTCTATGCTGTATTTATTTCCATTCAGAACTTAGTTAATGTTAAAACCTTGCGATTAGCCATCAGATTACTGTTGGAGAAGGTAGGTCGTAATCAAGTGTCATATACATCCGTCGCCTGTAGTCATTGAAATGTTGGCGATATACCTCTCCATAAAGAAAAGCCAGGCCAAGAGAGGAAAGAGCTCGTGAAAAAAGGTTAAAATGCGTTGGAATAAACCTTTTTCTTTTTCACAGTCATCGAGGGCATGCTGTTTTAGACAAAACAACAACGTGTAATGGAATATCTTTAACAAAAGCTCCATTCCAAAGTCCTTTCCCTAACCACCCCCCCCCCCCCTCTTCTCCCAACAGTTAAACTGTATCATTGCAAGTCATTCTCAGATCTAATTTATTAGCAATTAGAATGACACAAAATCTGCTATTATCTCTGTTGGACTTAGCCAAATGGTCGAGAGAAGTTAATTACTGCTTCCATTTTCCCAGCGAGTAATGAACGTATTCCTTTCCGGCTATTTGATGGCGGCTATTAATTACCACACCCAATGTGTTATTAGTCCAGCGCCATTTTGCATTCCACGTCACTGCATTTTTCGCCACCAACGTACAAGAGGAGAAACTGGTACTGAGATCTGCACCCATCAAAGCAGCAAGATGAAAGTCATCGTCCTGGTCACTCTGCTATGTCTTGTAGCCTGTAAAGCCGGTAAGTTTTCCCTCTACCTCTAGGTACCTACCAGGAGTTTGTGAGCATTCTGTTGTTTTTATTTGCCTTCGGTCGAGGTGGGGATAAGGGGAAACGAAAATATACTTATTTCATTCATGAATCTATTGACGTGCAAATTTCCTGTGCGAATCTTAAAAATTCCCTGTAGCTACGTTTCTACATCTATTTATTTCTCTCTCTGCCGACTTGTCTGACTCTCTGTCCATCCGTCCACTCCTCTGTCTCTCTCTCTTTTATCTTTTTTTCACCCTTCCTTTTTCTGTCTTTCCTTCTCCTCTTTATCTCTCTCTCATTCTACCTACCTACCTACCTACCTACCTACCTACCTACCTACCTACCTACCTACCTACCTACTACCCACCTACCTACCTACCTACCTACCTACCTACCTACCTACCTACCTACCTACTACCTACCCACCTACCTACCTACCTACCTTCCTACCTACCTACCTACCTACCTACCTACCTACCTACTTACCTATCTACCTACCTACCTACCTAACCTACCTACCTACCTACTTACCTACCTACCCACCTACCTCATCCTACTACCTACCTACCTACTTATCTATCTATCTATCTATCTATCTATCTATCTATCTATCTATCTATCTATCTATCTTTCTATCTATCTATCTATCTATCTATCTATCTATCTATCTATCTATCTATCTATCTGCCTGTGCCAAAAGCAAAGAAATGCCACCATCAAAGCAACAGTGTTGACCTAACCGGCCAAAGAGTGTTTTATGAGGTAAAGAAAGCTGATGTCTTCTGCAGATCGTTAAGGAAAGATACCTGTGAACTCCACAACGATTTGGCCACTTCTAAGAATGTAGGTCAACGACGTGACCCCAGGGGGTCCAGGAACAGAGTGTTTACTGTTCGTATTGATAGATCGACAGTCCGGGAGGTCATGCGGACTCTACCGGAATGAGATTGTTTTTATGGTCATTGATGCAGATGTCTTCATTGACGTTGCAAGTGGGGTAAAGGTACTCTACCACTTTGTAAGTTGGCACTTTACAAGATTTAAAACATTTTATTACAATCAAATTTCTTATTTACAATTAATTCAGTTTAGTATTAACTTTACTCGGGTAAATGTTCAAAATTGTTCAGAACTGGTTTCGAAGAGTGGATTTGGCTAATTTTGACCTAATGCAGGCACATCATTCTTAAATGACGGTTTGCCTACTTGTGGTCCATACTGTATAGAGGTGTAGAATCGAACGCTGCTAACGCAACAACTGGTGGATGTACGGGCATATTGTAGTTGATTTGCTGTCATATTCTGTAAAGGCAATATTATATACAGTAAGATATTCGATACCAAAGATTCGTCAAACCTTTCACGTGTGGTGTCTTATATATAATGCGGCAGTTTTTGGGGTTGAATAAAATTATCTGGCACAGCACACGCATGTGTGTGTCTGTGAGTGTGAGTGAGTAGGAGAAACAGACAGACAGACAGATGGGTCGCCATAGACAGACAGAACGACGGACAGACCGACAGGCTGACAGACAGACAGACTGGCAGACAGACAGACAAACACAATGCAGACAGATGGGCCGCCACAGATAGACACAAAGACGGAAAGGCTGACAGGCAGACAGAGAGACCGACAGGCAGACGAACAGATAGAGAGTAAATATTGCTTACAGTTTTCATCCTTGACAGTTTCGTTTGTATGTGAGTGTGTAAACTATTTCTGTATATTTCCTGTGTGTGCGTGAGTGCATGTGTTTGTTTTCGTATCCCTATTTGTTGTTTTTCATTCCAAAGGCAACGTCCCATCACCTCTCCTTTCCCGTCTCTCTTCCCAGTCATCACCCCCTTTCTCTCTCTCTCTCTCACACACACACACACGCATAGAGAGAGAGAGCAAAACTGCTAAACTAAAGAGGACGTCTAGACCCGAAGATCTATAGATGAACCGTCAGCAGCCACTGCTACTTAATACTTTACTCATTCTGATAAGCAACATCAGCCAACGATTCCTTCAGTTTAGCAGTGGATGGGTCTATTGTGACAAGTAGCCTACTATCTAATTATGAGATCTACGCCCTATGCTATAAATAAGAGGGGAGGTGTCAGAAACGGAGAGACCGCACAAGCCCCCCCCCCCCCCAAGCCAGGTCCAGCGCCCAATATTTCCTGCCCCCACTGCAACAGACTCTTTCGTGCGAAGATCGGCCTCATCAGCCATCTCCGGACCCACCTCACCCCCAAGTGATCAGAAGTCATGCTCATCTTCGCTTGCGAAGGACGAACATCACCGTCATGCTGTTAAAGGATGTACAGTCAGAGCCACTAAAAGTTTAGACAAGGCTTTTCCTACCAGGTGGCCAAAAAAGTCCCAGTGGTCTATATAGTTGCTACCAGGTGGTCAGAATAGTTCAAATTGTCTATTGTTATCAGATCGTCAAAATAGTTCAAATTGTCTATTGCTACCAGGTGGTCAAAATAGTTCAAATTGTCTATTGCTACATGCTATCAAATCGTCAAAATAGTTCAAATTGTCTATTGCTACCAGGTGGTCGAAATTGTTCAAATTGTCTATTGCAACATGCTACCAAATCGTCAAAATAATTCAAATTGTCTATTGCTACCAGGTGGCCAAAATAGTTCAAATTGTCTATTGCTACCAGGTGGTCAAAATAGTTCCCATCGTCTATTGCTACCGGTGGTCTCAATATTGTAGTTTAATGATCCAGGTACTTAAATAATCGTGTATCTCAAATGAACTCTTACCCTAACGCTATCTTATAATTAACCCTATCATAGCTCTCCTGAAGCCACTTGGTCTGTTTTGGAACTCCTCCCTTCTGGAATGTAGAATCTTAGCCTAGAATCTACAAGATCGAATCCAATATCCCAAATCACATCTAACGATGAGAACTGATTGGCCAAAACTGAAACCTGGTCATAGTAGACCACTGAGTTTATTTTGACACGTCGTCGAAGTCATGTGTGTGTGTAAAGTTGACTCACTATGACAGACGAGAGCCGCAAACGAGTCTCTCAGCACTCCAATTCTTGATCTCTTAACACTCTGAATGCTAAGAGTTTGGCATCAACACCTTGCTTGTCTCTTGTTTGGAAACTAGCGCAGTTCGTCAGACATTTTAGCTAGATTCTGCTGTTATGTAGGACCGTTCAGGCAATAAACGAGCCTTTCTGTAATTGTGTTTGGAGGGCTAAAATTGAGCAGGCCAAATCCCAGTGGTTGTGGACTCAAAGAAGTGTTAAGACAACTGCTTTCTAAAGATCCTTTGTTCTATTTTATCCAACATGTCAGCTAACATTTTACTTATAATGAGAGACAAGAGCAGAGGGTGTTTCCTTCAACAGCGATAGTTGATATTTCAGTCCCCCACTCCAGGCATTCCGACGTGAGCGGACAGGCGTGCATTCTTCTCGCGACGCCCTTGGTGGCATAAGTGAGAGAAAAGTAAGTAAGAAAGAAAGGTATTTCAGTGACAAATACTGTATTGTCAGGAACTTACAATCATGTTGTTTATACCCTGGGCTAGATGGACAAACATTTGGTAAAGATTTCACTCACAATAACAGGTTACAGGTATCGTTATCGTTTATGTTAAGCCTTTCAACCTCCTGACAGGTGGTTATCTGGTTGACAGGTAGGAACAGCCACAATCCTGTCAAAGCGGCGACAATCACACTGTCAGTCACAACTACTGTGTAAAGACGATGGGCCCCAGCACTTAGAAATATGTGCATTTATTTATGGAAGATGCTATTTTCACCGTACGAACACCAAAATAGAACAACCCCGCTGGCGTAACCTGCTGGGACCCTCGACCAGCACAAGTCCACCCTAACGCTGACACATGATGTAGGTCCGATGAGCGGGTGATGGTCCACCCTAACGCTAACATGTAGGTCCGATGAGCGGGTGACGGTCCACCATAACGCACCGTACGGTGAAAATAGTCAATCCGCTTATCATATTATCAAAGTGATGGGTGAGTTTTACTCATTTCCAGAATGATAGTGGCTCATGTGTATTTTAATTGATTCAGTACGGACTTGAAATACACGATTTAACGAAGGCATTCCGATATAATAACTTAAAGACACTAGTCTCTTTCATCCATAGGTCTGTATCAATCGCAAATAAGTGAGTCGTCAATCACAACAATAATGACTGAGTACAGTTATCCTTCATTTATCCGGCGCATAGCAGCCAAGACCTTGAAGGATAACGTCCAAAGACGGATAATGCAACGCTACCTCCTATTGTACACAGCTAACCCTAATATAATAATAGTAACACTTAATCCTGTAATAATAAGTAATAATAATAATAATAATTATGCAATAATTGAGAATAGTAAAATTAACAATATTACAGGTCTACAGTGCAGAAAAGTTCTGTTCATTGTACTGTAGATAAGTACTTTAAGTGTACAAAATTAGATTATCTAGATCTGAGTACGGACGATACGATTACACTTTATGGCACGACGTAAAGTTGATGGACCTGCGAGCAACTCGTTTGAAAGAATCAGTTACCTTTCTTAACGAATTTATAACTGGCTTATCAATCAAATTCTCTGTCCATCCACATAACTTGGCAACAAGAACAGTAAACTCCCATTACCACCCATGATATGAAAATTACACTCTGGAAACTTAATACTGACGTGTCTGTGAAGTTTGGAACTTTAAGTGACATGAAATTTGACACTAGTTTTGTCATTTATCATAATGGTGACATAAGCTCCTGATCACCTTACGGCCACAACATTAACCCTCTCGCTAAGACCTGAGCAAGCCTTGAATAGCGTATAACAGTACAAGTCCAAAACAATGTCAAATATCAGCGCCCCTGCACTGAACTAAAGGAAGTGGACAGGCACTTGGCAAGATCTGCACGGCAAACAAAGACAGACCTGCAGGAACAGTACAAGGCAGGAGGAGGAGAGGCAGATAAATAGAAATGAGAGAGCGATGGAAGGAGAGAATCCTAGAATGGACAGAGGTGAAGCTGGGTGACACTATGAGGATGGCCGAGGGGCTTGAGGAATGGAAGGAGCTGGTTGTCAGGTCACCTGTGGGATGTGCTAAACTCCACCAGATTACAGGGCTATTTGAAGATAAAGGTGAAAATGAAGGTGAAGATGACGTAAAGGTGAACGTGAAGGTATGTAAGGGTGAAGGTCAAGGTCAAAGGAAGAATAAGATGAAGTGAAGGTGAAGGTGAAAGTGAAGATGGGGGTAAAGTGATGAAGAGAGGGTGAAGTGAACGTGTAGGTGAAGATGAAGTGAAGGTAAAGGGACGTAAAGGTGAAGTTCAAGGTGACGTTCAAAGATCGAGGTGAGAAATGAGCCATCAGCAAAATCTGAATGAAAGTTGTACTCGTTTTCTCTATATGAATTTCTCACAATTTCAGTGTCAACAGTATCTTATTTGTCGTATTATATTAAATTTTGCAATAAGAGGTTGTACAAATGGTTAATAAATAATTTGGCAATCGGATTAGAAATTTGAATACCATGTCATGTGACTTCTGACACAACTGGGTGAATATTTTCATCCATCCCTTGACGTCTATATAATTATTTTACCGTATCAGATTGCAGGGTTCAAGGTAACTCGGGATAAAATTGTGTATGCTATCTAAGAGAAGACCAATTTGCTTCTGTATGTCCACCGTTGCCAAAAGGATTTGTCCATTAAGTATATCCACGTCAAATGTATGACTGACCTCCAAACGTTGGTGACTAATCAGATGAAATATTTTATAAATGTAGCTAAAGTAGAATGTAATTTAATATCACATATATCAGGAATGTAAGGGAAAAACTCCCCAGGTGGAGCAAAACGGATTTCTGTGTTCAGGAGAAGAGTCGGTTCATTCATGAGATATTTTGGCTTTTAAAATCCTGACCAGAATTTTTAACCACTATCCAACAACAAAAACAACAAAAAGAGGTTTGTGATCTGATTTTCTTTCTCTCCTACATCTCGCCCACTTTCGACTAAACATTACATTTCATTCGATTCGTTATATCCTCACTGGTTATCGTTCTCGGAAAAAAAAAAAAGAAAACAAAATACGTTCTAGAAAATAACTATACAGATGCTATACCTATCTGTCTGTCTACCTGTCTGTCTGTGTCTGACCGCCGGTCTGTGTCTGCCTGTCTGTCACACTGTCTGTTTTCTGTCCATCTGTCTGTCAGCCAGTCTGTCCATCT
Organism: Peronia verruculata; assembly: GCA_038406235.1. NCBI lineage: Eukaryota > Metazoa > Mollusca > Gastropoda > Systellommatophora > Onchidiidae > Peronia > Peronia verruculata. The sequence goes on from JBCAUA010070921.1 coordinate 9,584, forward strand.
GCCTCACAGTTAGTCTGTGGTCTGCCCAACTTTCTTTCTGTATGTATATCTGTCAATGCTTCTGTCTAAATTGAATTCGTTTACATCAGCCTGATGAATATTCTTATCAGTGCCACATAAAATATCTACACTGCCCTCAATCTATACGTACAGTGGAGAGGCACAGAATCATTCCAGAAAACAGTCATATGATGCTCAAGTTGGTAGTCGCACAGTTAAAATACCGCCGACGTCATAGCGGCTTGGTCATTCAAACTACAGATAAAAAACTGACAAACTTATAGACAATTCATTTAAAAACATATCCCCATGATAAGTTTGTTATAAATAGCCCACCTAAAATCCCGCAAACTTCGGGGATGAAATCACACAACTATGTATCAGAAGCCGACAGACTATATTCCTCAGTACAGCAGGAGCCCTCAGAAGGCTCAACAGGAAGAAGACGTCTCTAGGGACGCTGAGGTTCATTTCTTTATCTCCCGTTATCAAAGAGCTCACGAACTACCAGTCAAGATGGACGTCAGGTTTTCAAACGCGCTTTGGTGGTCTATTGGTCTCTTGGGAGGGGAAATGGAGAAGGGGTGATGGGTGGCCGAGTGGAGGGGGGGGGGCGGGCAGCTATCGTGAAGACCTTCAAAGAGTTTGGCGAGGGGCAGCGACCTGCTTATTATACAAACCTCCTCACTACTAACTTCCATGTGGTTCGAGTCCATTTCGCTTACAAAGATCGCCTTAGTTATGAGATGAAAAGATGGCTATATCCAGCTCCATGACTGAAAAGCAAACACAGAACACAAACTAATTTCCCCCTAGAGAATCCATAACTCCGTGCCGATAAGAGAACTCAGTTTCGGAAGTCGATGTGGTCGAATGGTTAAATATCTGCTTTTCGGCGAAATCTGATGTCGGGTGTTCGAAATTCGAATTCTGCAGGACATAATGAGAACGATCCAAGATGAGACCCTACATTCTCTACAGTGACTCAACGGTCTCCTGATTTTTCGTCAGGGCAGCCCAACGTTTAGACTTCTCGGATAAGATCGAATATGTTTCGGTGGCCTCATAGGAATCTTACGCACGCCAAAGAACCCGCGACAGTTAAATATTGGATGAAGAAGAGGCAGCAACGCCGCTGTGCGCACAAAATTTCCAAACTTTAAACCAAAATACTTCTTCACCGCAAACTGAGCAGGCATAATTAAACCCGAGATAATCCTACTGCCTCAGATTAAAGGGCTCCTTAATAATGATAACAATGATAATAACAATAATATTAAAGATATAGAATGACATAATTCTACATAGTCTGGGAAAATTCGTTTAATATATATATATAGAGAGAGAGAGACATAGTCCTTGGATCTCTATCTATCTCTATCTATCTATCTATCTATCTATCTATCTATCTATCTATCTATCTATCTATCTATCTATCTA
>JBCAUA010070932.1:0-11023 GCA_038406235.1 Peronia verruculata
CTATCTATCTATCTATCTATCTATCTATCTATCTATCTATCTATCTATCTATCTATCTATCTATCTATCTATTTTCCTGCCTATGTTAGCCTGTCGTATTATTCACAATATCATAGTTGATTTCAGGAGTTCTATCAACGCAGTCTTGCCTGCCGAACACCTCGAGTGGCCGCATTGTCCACTATGATTGCCGCAGTACTCAGTGTTGTGTTCGCTATCCCTGCTGCAGCCTTGGGCGTGGCCAGCATAGGGGCAGGTGAGTAAAACTGCGATGAGAACGCAGGATGTCAGATACAACCATAGCTGTACTATTCTCAGGTCAACTACCTATACAACATAGGAGCTAGTGACATCCAGCATACCTGGATAATGAGCAGGGGGAAGGAAGGGGAAGCTTATCTAGAGACGAATTAACAGCTGGATTTGACATATTATCATGACAAATGGGTCAGAGGCTGACACAGTTGCAACAGAATAAGTGACATACTGACATGACAGGAGGATTAATGGATGGATAAATGGATGGATGGCCGGACAGATTGATGGATGGGTGGCGTGGATGAATGGATGGATGGATGGATGAATGGATGGATGGATGGATGGATAGATGGATGGATGGGAGATGGATGGATGGATGCGTACATGGATGGATGGGTGATGGATGGATGGATGTGTGCATGGGTGGATAGATGGATTCGTGGATGATAGTGCTGGGGAATAAAAAGAAGCGTTTATCTGTATTACCTAAGCTTGCCTAGCCTGTCGTAATGAGTCCTGCATGACCTCTATCGCAGACTGGAACAGCACCTCCTATAACGGACCCATACCTCTTCAAGACGAGCAGTACACTCAGATCTTACCCTTGACTCTGAACCATCTAGTTCCGCTTCCGGTTTCCATCATTGGCCTGGGGGCTGTGTCTGCGGCCGTTATGTCCTCGGCAGATTCCTGTTTCCTGTCGGCCGCCACGGTTTTTACCAATAATATCTATAGTGAGATTATTCGCCCACAGGTAAAATGCCATGTCCTTGTTATTCTCTATCTCCTCAGTACAGCCTTAAAATTAACTTAAGATATAACATTTATGCCAAACCTGTCATGTCTCAGGGCTTAAAAACATTGCACCCGTCTCCGATCCGAATCAGTTTCGACCATGTGTAGATCCATTCCCCGTGTGTGTTTACCTCCCTGTGAAAAAGGGGGCGGAAGAGGAAGTCTGACGTCATAATATTATTTCAACCAAGGTAGGCTTACCTTGAAGGGTCGTGTTGTGATCATCTAGGTTTAGATGTCAAATTCTATATGCTGATCTCACACATCGAGCTCGTATCAATATGTAGCCTTTGAAGTTCGATTCAAGCAATCTTCCTCTTGTGCCATTGTTGTGCAATAAAAAAATAAAAATGAAAAACAAAAAGGTGTGGGACAAAAGCGGAAGTCTGACGTCATAATTCTCGGAAAAAGGAAAGAGGGAAGGGGGGGGGGGTACAGACGTCATAATATTATTTGATATACTATAAAAATGACTTCGTTCCAAGCGCAGTGAAATAAACATAAACTGTATAAACTACATCAAGAGGTTTGAATGGGACTGAAAAGGATAGGTGGCGGATGTTTGTTTCTTTAGAGTGTTAATTTGTATTTTAGAGAAGGAATCGGTATTACGGAGACGGGTGCACCGGTGTAATTGTGCAGTAAGTGCTCATATGAGGATAACTAACATCATAGAAACATTGACAGTAACGCAGTTTCTTCTGATTTCTTTCTTTCTTTCTCTTTTTTTTTTGGGGGGGGGGGGTTTAAATTGTATTAACACAGCATTTGCAAAGTGTTTATGAGGACATTTTCCTAAGGGCTGATTTGAATAACAGTTTGAGAATGAAATTCCGTCCTTAATTTCTCTAATCAATTTCAGGCTTCACAAAGAGAAATATTGTGGGTGCTGAAAATTATGATCCTCGTCTTTGGTACCTTGGGTACGCTGATCGCAGTCTTCGCCACAAGCATTTATGGCTTGTTTGTCGTATGTGGGTAAGTTTTCTCCTATGAAGGTAAATTGCAATTTTTGCCTGAGAATTGTTTGTTCTGTGAGTAAATCTTCAAACTTGTTTGTTCTATGTCGGTAAATCCTGATTTTCATCTGACACTTATTTGTTCTTCATGCACATATCTTGATTTTTGTTTAAAGCTGTGAGTCGTTATGAAAGTCTTCCATTTTCCTATCCTTGTAGCCTACCTGTATAATTCCTTGATTCTGACACAGACGTAACTTGATCTTTCTGAAATTAAATGTAACCCTATTTAATTTTCCGTGTAAGTAGAGAGCTTCTGATTTCTGTCGTTATCTGTTCTGCAGATTTTGTTGATTTTTGCTGTTATTGCTTCCATCTTTGTTGTTGTTGTTATGGCTGTTGTTGTATCTATTGCTGCTCGTTTTGTATTTAATGTTCTCGCCAGTCAAGCCTCAACGACCTGATGTGAGGAAAATTTGATTTTTATTTTTTACTGGTTAGCTCGACGTGGATATATCTGAATTTTACATATAATTTGTTTATTCTACTTGAATAACCCCAGACGCTATCGTTGACTTCTCTGTTCGTTGTGAGTGAGTCCTCATCTTTCTACATCCTTCCATAGTTTGTTTTGCAAGACATTAATCTTAACTGTGATTACTGACCAGGTCTTTATGACTGTCCCGGTTCTGCCCTTGTTTCTACGCTGTAGGTGGGCTTTGATCTAAAAATGGGAGAGCGTTGTGCTCAACCCTATTACTTCCCTTTACTAGACAAAAGAGGGATTGAACAAACAGTGAAAAGAAGAAAAACAAAAATCGTTTTTGCCCATTTTGCTTCAAAACATACACCATGAAAAATTTAAAAAAAAAAAAAAATTAAGATGTAAAGAGAATGTTTTCTTATTATAATTTTATCAAAATTTTTGGCGATCAATCTTTGGAATGGTAAGCAGTAAAAGGATTGTTTCCTCTTTATACTGCTTGCTCAACACATCTTTTGTCTGGCAAAGGGAAGTAATAGAACTGTCAAAATGATCTCCCTTTACACAAATCCCTCTTTTGGAAAGGGCTGATAATCTGCGATACGATCTCCTATTATTATGCATAAGTATTACTCAGTTGTTATTATGCCTGCTAATAATGCGTGATGTTTTCACTGATCATTCCCCAGTGACCTGATGTACGTCATCTTATTCCCACAACTGACCTGTGTCCTGTGGCTGCCCTGGGCTAACAGCTACGGTAGTCTGGTCGGTTTTGTGGTGGCCTTTGTGCTCAGAATCTTAGGCGGGGACAGTGAACTGGGAATCCCAGCGGCCATAGAGTTCCCCATGTATGATGCTGAGACCAACACACAGATGTTTCCATTCAGGTTTATAACTTCCTCATTCTCTTTACTTGGGACGGCTTGGCTTGATTCTTTAACTCTGTACAAAGCAAAGGAGGGTCTTCCGCACTTGCCCTTTCTACTTCTCCATATTTCTCACTGCTACCTCGTTCCTTTTCATGCTTTTCTTCGAATACGTAATAGTGAAAGAATAGCGGTTTGGGTGAAAGAAGCCTCTGTGTGCAATAAGTGAGAGGGTCGGACTGGCAATCCCTGTGGAACGCTTAGGATAAGGCGAGCAAGAGTCTTGGTCATTAACTGCAGACTGGCGGGAAGTCTCCAGACTTAAATGTTTTTCATACCACTGGGTTGAGAGTTTTCTTGCTGTACGAGAAAGGGACTGCCACTGTACAACGGCTCTCCCATTTAACTTCTGGAGTGTCATGCACCCACATGTATCTGTGTATGTTAGCCATGAAGGAGAAATACAGGCAACGTCATTTTCAATCTCGATGGACAACCAACAACAAGGAGAATCTGGAACTATAGTATTTTTTAAATAGTATAATTTGCATGAAGAAGACAGCGAAAGATACGATATCTTTTGAGGAAAACAAATAAAGACAGCACCACCAGGTATATTCAACGAGGAAGACCTGAGCAAGGTCATATGCAAGAGCGATTACTCATTAACTGAAATAGTGAATTTGTTTGAATGTGGCTTAGAGTAAATGTCTTTATTCCATGGCTTATTCTCTGAAAAAGCTGAAAACCCATGATTATGACAGGTCTCAAAACGAAACTGTTAAGGAAAAAGGTTTCGGGAACAGCCAGTGTTCACCTGGAATAGCTGTATGGATCGCGATCTGGTGAACGGTACTAGCTCAATGGATGTGGACTAAACGTCTCTCAAGATCGCTTGGAGTGAATATCTTTGATGGACAGTTTTTATGCTGGATCTAACGAGGGATTCTGATGAGATACTAATAAACAGGCCTTAAGACTGAATCCACGTGGGAAAAGGCCATGAGACGGATCACGAATCATCTGAATGAGATGTCCAGTTATTGACTTGTGAGACTTATTATATTATAAGATTCAACTTATAAGTCCTTTATCCGTGGTCTCTGACCTCGACACAGTGCTCGGTGATGATAATGACGCTGACCATGACAGTGGTGAATAACATGGGCTATTTTCTTTATTTCCAGCATCGCTAGACTTTGTCAGGTATTCAGCTTCACTCAGTGCTCTCTGTTAACTTTGTTGAAAATCAACACTTTATTTGTTTCTCATATTTTTCTTTTTCCTCGAGATCACAAAACACACAAAACAAAGCGATCTGATCCCTAGAGCAATGATGAAATGAACCCTGAAAACTTTCATCCATATTGTTGAAAGATACATTGATGCCCAAAGAAAGAAATAGAAATAGAAGAAAAATAGCAGACCAGGAGAGAGAATAGATTGCTCAGAAATTCAAGAAAAGGCCTGATAATCAAGTCTGAGAGCAGGTATATTTCAACGGTGTTGTGTGACGCATTCCACTTTTCGAAGGTTCGGAAGGAAGTTCACAGTTATAGGGTTATATTTCGTGACCTTATAGTATTTTTCGCATGATTGTCATCACATTGTCATTTCACTCAGCTTGGATCTCTTTCTGATGGTTCATAATTTTACTGTACTTCTTTTAGGCTATCACCTTAATTCACCTTAGACCTCTTAGGCTGTAGAGACTTTCTGATTTTTCACAATGTCATGATAAAATTATCGCTGACACCAGTATTCTCAGTTTAGATCTCTTTTTAAAGAAAGATCTTCTTTGCTTGAAGCAATACTACGTTAAAATCTAAAACAGAGTCCGATTTTCTCATCATTACAGGTTTTATCTATTTTTATTGGAGTTTTTTTTTTTCTGGATAATTACTTTCATTTCCCTAAAATCTATCTTCTCCAGGAAAAAAAAAAAACAAACCCAAAACAAATGACATGTATTCGACGGAATTTACGTCTTTTCAGTCTATGTATTCATTTATCTACCATTTTTAAAAAATTATTTATTTGCTAAGTTATGATTTCTTTCTTTCTTTTCTTTCTTTCTTTCTTTCTTTCTTTCTTTTTTTCTTTCTCTCTTTTTTCTTTCTTTCTTTCGTTCGTTCTTTCTTTCTTTCTTTCTTTTTAATATGCATATATCCGATTTCTTTGTTGCATAAAATTGCACACACACACACACACACACAAAAAAAAACGAGCTCAAGGACGACACTTTGACGTCGAAGTAAGTTCTTTCCTTCTGATTGTCCCCCTTTGAACTATCGTATCATTGTTTTCTCGCAGGTTATTGGCTATGGTTAGTGGATTGCTCTGCATTATCCTGGTCTCCGGCCTGGCCCACATTCTCTTCAATCGAGGTTACGTGTCCATCAAGTATGATATCTTCAAATGCCACAGGAACAGAACCACTCAGAGACGGGACTTGAACATGAAAGAACTGCCCCATGGAGACAAGAGCGCGCCAGTACACGCTGCACTCACTGCAGCCGCGGCAGTCAAGCTACTTGAGGACACAGAACCTGTGATGACATAGATAAATAAACAGAGCAGAGGACTGACAGATAGACAGACAGACAGGATCACAAAAAAGTTGTACAGAGGAGGATACAATAATAGGCAGATGGACAGACTGACTAAGAGTTAAGAGGCAGGCAGATGGAGAGATGTGATCGGGAGTTAAAGAAATATGTATGGATAGATACAATCGGGCAGACAGATAGACAAACAGAAAGACAATTAGTCAGAGAGCAAATAGACTGAAAGATACGCAAATGTTAAAGGACATATTTCATCGAAGTTTAAAGTATCATTTGCGTCGATGCGAACAAAATTTAGACTATGATATTTTTAAAAAACATTTTATAATCCGAGTTATTTTTATGATGTGTGGACAATTTAGTGAAATGTAACATAGAGAGGCGTTGCATAGATACGATTAGCAATCACTTAGATCTAGGTCCAGGCACATGAAGATCTCCCCTTCATCACATCGTTATCTGGAAAAGACATGGAGACTGGGTTAGATCAGTTCTGATCACCGTTTATCACTTTGAATCAAGCAACCTGTTTTTTTCGTAGTTGAACGTTGTTCATTATTTCCTGTTTCTTTTCTTGTTGTCCCAGGTCCCCGAGATAACAGTATGAGCCAATTTCTGGCAAATGACAAAAGTGGACAAGGGGGCAGGGGGTGGGATCGTTCAGTGGGAGAGCGTGTCGCAGATTATTTGCCCTTTCCAGATCATTTTGACCAGACTTTTATTTCCCTTTGCTAGACAAAAGATGTGTTGAGCAAGCAGTGTGAAGAGGAAAAATCCTTTTACTGCTTGCCATCTAAAAGACTGGTAGCCAAAGAAATTGATAAAATTATAATAATAAGAAGAAAACGTTCTCTTCACATCATAATTTATGGGGGAATTTTTCATGGTGTATGTTTCAAGCAACGGACCAACTTCCTCATTGCACTACTAGTTCAATCTTTCTTTTGTTTGGTAAAGGGAAGTAATAGGATTGAGCACAACCATCTCCGCCATTTTGGCCCGGCAGTTTACTCATCATTTCCTATGAAAACAAATAAGAGAGCTGTGAAAAATAAACCTTTTAAAAATGTCCATGTTTAATTTCAACGTCTCATGAAAATGACATAATTTATTCATTATTGAAATAAGAAGGCGTTTAGAAAATTCAGAAAAGAGGTTACTTTAAGGGTTACTCCTTTATACAAGATCACTTGTTATCTTAGGAGAATCTGGATAATTGGATTTTGACCCCGATCAAAATTCTTCTTTAACTGGATTTCTATCCAGAAATGTAGAGCGGTCAGTTTTCCTACATGCTTGTATGAATCCTCACATATATTTCGTATTTTAAAAACAAAACAAAACACAAACATAATGTTCTTGTCACTTCTGAATTATTTCTCACAGAATTAGAGAGACAGATGTTCAGAAAGCCGTGGTAAATCCACATTTCATTTACATGCTGTCATGATGCTACAAACTTTTCATAACCACATGTTGCTACAAAGGACATTTTTTCAACTATTATATTGTATTTTTATATTGTCAACGCTATCTAGGCACTGAGTCTAACAGTGAGAAGCAGGGAGTGTTGGCCACAAGCGAACCAGCCCTATTTCACCTTTTCATTAAGTAAATTTAACGTTTGCACTGTGGTGTTTTCATATGACGAACCTCACAGCTACTCCGGTTGTTCGATCAACTTATATAGAAAAGGTCGTGTAGATCAACAATTACTATTTTTCACTTTCTTTTTGATTAAAATAAACTATTTATCAGGTTGTAGTAGCAGGTATGGGCCTTAATTTCCATTTCTTCTATCGTGGCTTATTTTTTATGTTTGTTTTTGGCTTTGTCATAATTGTTGTCCCTTGAGAGAATATGATTCTTTGATTCACCCGCTAGTATTTTCCTTAACTATCCTACTCTATTTATATTTTTGTTGTTATTATATTATCGTCTTGTGTCTTTATTTATTTGTTTCTATAATGTTCGTAACTCTTGATTTCCATATTGCATCCATTGCACAGATTATCTGTCTGTTTCGCCTTCTCACGACTATTTCATTAGGGAAAAATCATCTTGGGCCGTCTATCAAATGTTTTGCGTATAGATCCTTTCCACGTTCGTGTTTACTTCCGTGTTTGGATGCGAATTTTTGGTGGGCGGACGCGGAAGCGAAACGTCATAAGTGATTTACTTCCGTGTTTGAAATGTAAACAATAGACATTGGGGCGGTCGCGGAAGTGATGCGTCATAAGTGATTTACTTCCGTGTTTGAAATCTAAACAACAGAATGGTGGGCGGACGCGCAAGCGAAACGTCATAAGTGAACGACCTATTGGTGAGAAGATCATGTCGGCGGTCGGAGCATCGAATCAAAAGTGGCAGGCAGAGTAGGTTGTAGAGGGTTAGTTGTGGATGTACGTGCTAGGTTTTCCGGCTCGTGAGGGAGATATTTCTGGACGAACTTTGTGACGTCGATAGCAGCGAGGCAATTCAGAATTCAACATCAATAAGAACAACAAGGTCCCTATCAGCAGTAGTAAATATCAACAAGCGACAGCAACAACAACGACAACAGCAATATTAATTTGTCAAAAAAAAATGCCACACCATCAACGACAAAAAGACATTATTAAACGATTTATCAGCTTGTAAGATTCAGAAACTATTCAATGTTTCATACATGGAATTAAATAACATATTCATACCTTATAGTAATCTTTGTATAAGCCTACATTCATCAGGAAAAGGATAAAGAGGCTTTCATTCATTCCTTTTTTGTTTTGTTTCTGTAGCAGTACAATCACTTTAAATATTACACAAGGAAACAAACACATAAACAAACAAAATGTTATTGGAACAGGACAAAACAAAAACAAAAACGCCACTCTAACGGATTTAGACGTAAAAACAAATTGCTATGAACTCCCCACCTTTTGACAGTTTTTTCTTTCGTTTTGTTTAGGGGAGGTAAGACGGGAGCGAAAATGTATCATCCTCGATTGGTATATTTATATCCCTTGACGATATAAACTTCTTTGAAAACGGTTCTTTCTTTTTTATCCTCGCATAATGTTGCTTGACTGAACGTTCTTGAGAGAGAGAGAGAGAGAGAGAGAGAGAGATGGAAAACGCAAGACAGAAAGTGAAAAGGCAACATCACGTAATATGGTATAAGGGGGAAAAAAATAGAAGAAAAAGAAGAGGAACTAACAACAAAACATAGAAACTATTCCATACGTCACCAGGACAAGTAACCACCGCTGATTTTTTCATCTTACATCCAGACATGAAATTTTCACTGTCAATATTGTTATCCTAATGTAAAACTTGATTAGTTCTAAATTTGTCTAGATTTCAATAGGGATTTAATCTTATGAGTCATCGTAAAAATCTCCACACACACAACGAAAATCCGAGCTGAGTCTCCCTATCCGTACTGTTGTGTGTGTGTGTGTTTGTTTGTGGTAAAGCATAGACCTAGATCTAGTCAATACCCAACCGTCTTGTTTTCCTCTCTTTTGTCTTTCTTTCTTTTTCCTTCTTTCTTTTTTCTTCTTTCTTTCCCGCTTTCCTTCGACGTTTCATTCTTTCTTTCCTTCTTTTTTTCGTTTTTATGTTTTCTGTGTTTTTTTTCTTCTTGTGTTTTTTTTGTCTTGCTTGTTTATCTATTTATTTATTTACTTACTTACTTGTAGGAAACCCACAACATTCGTGGGGAGACATTTTGAAGTTATGGCTTGGGACAATTTGACATTCTCCTGCCACCCAATGTGTATGGCATGCGTGCGCACCGTAGCGGTTTAGCAAGTCTTTTTCCCGGTAGACTCTGATACATGTGTTTTAGTTTTCTTTATGCACAAGTAAAAAATGTCCATAAGAAAAACAAAGAACAATTTAACTGGGTGAGCAGCAACAGTCCATGCACTATTCAAAGATATTTCTCGCTGCAACAGCTTCTTCATTTGTGTAAAGCTCTGAATGGCTGGGAGGATAAAAGCAATTACGTTGATGATTCCTTTGCATTTCACAAAGTGTTTAGATCTGGAGTTATGTCAGTATTTAAAGGGCCTGGAGGAGGGGGGGGGGGGGCGTCCTGAAACAAGGTTTTTGCTTTTTAAAAAAAATGCGGTTTTGATGTTTTTGTTTTCTTTGAAAGGTACTGCCTTTTCTGAGTTTTAAATGGTTTTAAAAAGTAGATTTGTCCAAATGAACATGTTTGACATGTTATTCAACAAATATCCCGGCCAGGATACAGCTCCCTCTGGCCACTATCTGCAGAGGTTATTTGATGTACATAGGCAAAGAGTATATAAAACATTTGATTGTGACCTCTTCTAGAAAACTCCTGAGCATAGTGCCAGAAATTGGATGGCTTTCCTGAAGCCAAAAGAGAAACTGTTGACCACACAGATTATCAGTAAAAGCTTTTACCAGGCGCCCTTAAAGGAACTTTCACATCCTATAAATCGTGCAACCTTCTTTTACTGTCTCCTTCAGCGCTTAGTTGTGGGACTATATGCCATGGTAAAGGTGGAGCTACCCTTGATCTCGATAGAAAAAGGCACAGAAGCCACCAATAGACCTTCAAGAACCTAGAAGTGACTCTGTGGGAGCCCTTGTAATGATGTAGGGAGGGAGCCATATTCGAAAAAAAGATATGTCGAGAAAGCCCGGAAAAGGCATCAAAAGACGCCGATGTCGTGGAGAGAGGGCCAGTATGTGAAAAAGAAAAAGTGTTCTGAGGCTAAAATCCGAATTAAGAAATTCTCCATTATCCCTAAAAAAAAAAGTTTCAAGCGTTTTTCTCAAAATCCGTTGTCTGTCACTATTTTACTATCTACTTTTTTCTTTTTTTTTTAAATCTCTGAATCGATTCTATCCAAATTTGGCATATACCATTTTCACAACAAAAACAATAAAAAGAAAATCCATTCTGTTGGTATATTTTAAAGGACAACAAGGTTTCAATCTGGGAAAAGAAAGGAAAGAAAAATAATTTGAAATGTCATCGCATGCTATTTTCAAGAATTAGGTATTTTTTTCAAAATCACATGACCTAGTGAACATCGCTCACATGTGGCTTTGTTTACTTGTTCTGCGCAT